>WBNM01000093.1:19083-63824 GCA_013399055.1 Ramphastos sulfuratus | reverse complement strand
CCCCCTGCCTACCACCCTCCATCCTCGGCGGCCCTCAGCACCTCCGCCCCGTGCCCACCCCCAGGCTGCCCCAGCCCCGGGCCGCCCCCCCAGCCGCTGCCGCACCCCAGTCCCCTGCTCGCCGCCGCCCACCGTCCCCCGCGGCGCCGGCCGCGTCCCGCCCTTCCCCGGCGTGGGGAGGAGCCAGCGAGCGGCGGCAGCGCGCATGGGCCCCGCAGCCTTTCTCTGAGCCCGGCAGCGTGTGCGGGGGGCGTGTGCCCGGCCGCCGTTCCCCCTCACTCGGCAGCAGCAGCAGCAGCGGCGGCCGCGGGGCCTTTCCCGGCGGCTCCTCACCTGCAGCGGCCGCGGCCGCCATGTCGGCGTTGGCGGTGGGACGCGGCTGGTAGGCGGAGGTTGGGGTGCCCGGGCTCGGCCCCCGCCGCGGTGGAGCGAGGTGAATGCGGGCAAGGCTGGAGGGTGGGGGTGGCGGGGGTCGTGTCGCGATAGCGCCGTGCGTGTCGCGCCGGCGGTGGGCGAGGGGAGGGGGTGAGCAGGGGCGGTCCCGGCAGGGCTCGGTGCCGGGGGTCGGGCGGGGAAGCGTTTCGGGCTCGCCGTGGGGAAAGGGGAAGAAAACGATCGAACAGGAGAAGTCGCGGCGGGGTTTGGGGTCGGTTTCGTGGCTTCCCCGCCCGCCTTCTCTCCTTCCAGCCGCGATTCGGTCGCCGACCTATCCGTATCCGAGGTGGATAAATTCGCCCATCGGCGGCACCGAGGGGATAATGAGGATTGCAGTCTGCCGGTGCCATTCCCCTTCGGGCGCGGGGGGAAAGCGGCTGCGGCTTCCCGGCCGGAGCGCGGCCGCTGCCCACCCGGCTTTGTGCGTGGTCCTCTCCTCCATTGTGCGCGCTGCCCTTTGTGGGGGCTGCAAAAGGGACCCTGCAACGCCGCCCTGGGTCTCCGCAGGTGGAGCGAAAGGCCCTTCTGGGGTCGTTGAGGGTGTTGGGTGAGCTCCATCTGTGCTAAGGAGCGGTGTGAAATGGAGGAGTGCCCCACAGGCGTTCCCTGTGTGCGTAGAGATGCTTTACCTGGAAGGTCTTAGAAGACCTGGAAGAGCTTGGGTTAACTTTGCCACCAGTCTGCACCAGGGAGGTGAGCAAAGGATGGCAGTGCAAGGTCTCGTAAGGGAGGATCTATGATGTGTTCGGCTTCTGAGCCAGCAATGGCTTTAGCTTGAGAAAAAGGTAAATTAACCTTTGAAACTTGGGTGCGTGTCCCCGTGTGTGTGATGTTTGCCTTCCACAAGTAGCTCCTGTCCCATGAGAACCCGCCCAGTGCCACACGCTGCTGCTCCACACCGGACCGGTGGCTGTTGGAATGTAAGAAGGTGATGGGAGCGAGACATTTTTTGGTCCATCTCCATACCTTCCACACCAGATAGTGCAGAAAACAGCACTTTGGACAGAGGCTGGGACAACCTTGGCTGGGATGTGTTCGTTTGGTTGGTTGATAGTGCCCTAGGGAGGAAGGAAATCGATAGGGACAGGTGAAACTGGCAGTAAGAAGTGAAAAGACAAGAAGGTGGAAGCTTAAAAGCTGCTGTTTCACCCAGAAAGAGCTGTAGCCCTAAAGTGTGCCAAAACCAACTGAGCACTCCTCTTGGGCAGGGAGCAGAATAAGCTTCCAAGACTCCCACAAGAATATATATTGAATGTTTTGCTGTCTGAGCATCTTTTCCCAGGCACAAATGTCCTGTGCGTGCCTATTTAGAACCTGGCTGCTCAGATGTCTTTTCATTCCAGCTCTGCAAAATTAGGTTAGCCTTGAGTGGACAATTTATTTTGTCTGGCCAGTTAAGCATTATGTATTCCTCATGATAAAGGAGCAAGCAAAGCTTGTGCTGGGGCTGATTAGTTTCTCTGAGACCGCTGGGAGGTTGCTTGTGCTGGGCTGGGGACTCTTGTGTGGCTCATGGGTTTATGGTGTTTGGACCTATTGGAGTCATCTGGAAGGATCAGAGTTGTATTTTTTTGGGGGGGACATGTAGTGATTGGGATGATAAAAAGTGGGGGAATGAGGTGAGTCTGGCAAATGTTCTTCACAGTGAGGGTGATGAGACACTGGAACAGGTTGCCCAGGGAGGGGAGACCTCATCACTGTCTGCAGCTACCTGAAAGGAGGTTGTGGAGAGGTTGGTGCTGGGCTCTTCTCACAGGTAATTAGTGATAGAACAAGAGGAAATGGCCTCGAGCTGGACTGGGTAGGTTTAGACTGGACATTAGGAAACATTTGTCAAAGCAAGAGTGGTCAGGCACTGGAATGAGCTGCCCAGGACAACCCCTGGATATGTTTTAAGTTGTTTGGATGTGGTGCTTAGGGACATGGTTTAGGGTGCACCTTGTAGAGTAGGGATATGGGTTGGACTTGGTGATGCTGAGGGGTTTTGCCAACCTGAATGTTTCTGTGATTCTGTTGTGGATGCTCTCTCCCTGGAGGTGTTCAAAGCCAGGCCGGATGAGGCCTTGGGCAACCTGGGCTGGTGAAGTGTCCCTGCCCATGGCAGGGGACATGTAACTAGATGATCTTCAAGGTCTCTTCCAACCCATTCCATCAACCTATGAAAATACACATTTTGCAGAGCCTGTGATTTAGGGAAACAAGAACTGAAGGTGTCCATGTGGTGTTAACACCTTGCAGAATGTACAGAAATACAAATCCAATGCTAGGAGCAAATTCAAGCTGAGCCTTTCAGCTTGTGGTCTTAATGCTGTTTGTTTACAGTGGGTTTGTCAAGTTTCTGAAGAAACAAAGAGCACCTGAGGCAGGTCAGCAAAGCTGTCATTAGGGAATTGTTTCACCTGGGAGATTTTGTGTTGTTTTTTTTTTTTCTTTTTCAGGTATGGTTTGTGGTTTGGATGTTTTCAGCTTTTTTGTGCCACTTGCCTGATGGGTTGTGAAATATCAGAGGATGCCAGTTCTTAATCGTCTTATTTTTCTGTAAAGCAGGGAAGGATGATGTCACTGAGTGGAAGGGAGGAGGGGGGGAAAGGATTGCAGTGGTGACTTACTTGCTGGGGAGAAGATCTCAGAGGGAGTGGAGGAAATCCACCAAAAAACCTCCCCCCCACAACAAACCACTCCAAATAAAACCCCAGAAAAGGGGACAGAGCTCCTTTGGCCCAATTTCCCCCTGGGCATTTGTGCCTTTGGTGAACTTTTGCAAAGGAAATGTCATTTTGCTGTCTGAATGCATTGTTTTGCATCAAGTGTCAGACCACATTATGGGGATGATTCCAGTCGGCTTCTCCTGCTTCCAACCCAACGTGGCAAACTCTGGAGTATGTTTACACAGAAGTTCAGTGTTTTTCAGGAACCCAATATGCATCTTTCAAAAAAATAAATGTTGCTTTGATGCTTTATTATGGCTAGAAGAGTTTGTATAGGAGAAAAAAAGAAAAAAATGGAATGGGTTCCCTTGGCTTTTGTGTCCTTTTTTCCACAAATAAAAGGAAGATGTTGGCCTCTTGGTGAACTGAGGGATTATTTTCCTTTGTGCTTCCTCCCAGAATATTCTTCTCCATGTAGTAGTTCCTGTCTGATTCCAGTGGCTGCAAATGTGGTAGGAGCTATTGTCTGGCACTTGGTGACTTGATATCATTTTGGCTGTCCCAGGGTAAGGACAGAAAGGGAAGAAGATCATAGAATCAGTCAGGGTTGGAAGGGACCACAAGCATTGTCCAGCTCCAACCCCCCTGCCATGCCCAGGGACACCTCACACTAGATCAGGCTGGCCACAGCCTCATCCAGCCTGGCCTTAAACACCTCCAGGGATGAGGCTTCCACCGCCTCCCTGGGCAGCCCCTGCCAGGCTCTCACCACCCTCATGCTGAACAACTTCCTAACCTCCAGTCTGACTCTCCCCATTTCTGGCTTTGCTTCATTCCCCCCAGTCCTATCCCTACCTGGCAGCCTAAGAAGTCCCTCCCCAGCTTTCCTGTAGCCTCCTTCAGATACTGCAAGACCACAAGAAGGTAACCTTGGAGCCTTCTCCTCTCCAACCTGCACAGCCCCAACTGCCTCAAGTCTCCTCACAGCAGAGGTGAACTTGAAGGTGTCTATGGGATGTGTGTGCCTCCAGCACTGAAAGCAGTTCAGTTTCACTGCTTGTGGCTAGCAGCTGCCCTGGGGATGCCTAATACTACGATCCAAAAGAAACAAACGAAATGTTTATCAACTTTTCAACACCACGAAGGGTTTTCCTTTGGACAAAAATAAGTCGGTTTGGTAGCTGGGGTGAAGCAGGTCAACGAGTCTGGTCAGTTGGAGCATGTGGATTTTCGCAGGGATTCCTATTCTTATGCTAATCCTTTGGACGGGCTGGCTGTGTGCTGTTGGGCAGGGTGAGAGGAGGGATGTGCCTGCTGAGGACACCAGAGAGAAGCCATTTTTGGGGCTTATTGTCATGCAGATTAGCTTTGCCAGCCAACCAGAGCCTGCAGCATGGTGTGACCTGGGGATATAAAGCAGGGCAGCAGTCACTTGGCAATCCTGAGCTGCTTTGGTTGAAAAGAGTTTGTTTTCAGTATCAGTTTTTTTGGGGGGGGGTTGTTGTTGTTTTTTTGTTTTTTGGTTTTTTTTCCATGATTTTTATAAATACATTTTGTAACTGAGAACAAATTTATTCTTCTCCCTGGTTCTAAGCGTGGCCAGCAGGGCAAGGGAGGGAATTGTGCCCCTTTGCTCTGCTCTCCTCAGACCCCAGCTGCAGTCCTGTGTGCAGTTCTGGAGCCCCCAGCACAGGAAGGACATGGAAGTGTTGGAGCCAGTCCAGAGGAGGCCACCAAGATGCTGAGAGGGCTGCAGCAGCTGTGCTGTGAGGACAGGCTGANGTGGGAGGTGTCCCTGCCTGTGGCAGGGGGTTGGAACTGGCTGATCCTTGAGGTCCCTTCCAATCTTACTATTCTATGATTCTGTGACTGAAGTTGAAAAACTTCAAATTTCAATCTTTAAGGATGGTGTTGGGTAAGAAATGTGGGAAGGCAGCAAAGCTGTCCCTGTGCCTGTACAGCTGTAAGCTGCTCATTCAAACCCTGCTGCTGCTCTTGGTGATTTGCTCTGCTTCTTCCACACTGTTTTTATGCTTTGCCTCCATTTCTGCTGCGTAAACCACTTCAGACAGCTTGTGGAGGAATCTCTGTGTGTGTGTTCTCTGTGTGTGTGCCAGTTGAAACCAGGTAAAATAGGTCAACCTTTCTTTCTTTGCTTTAGATTTGTTTCCTGGAGGTGGTCTTAGAAAGAGGGAGTGATGAAGTAAAGGGAAAAGCCTGATAGAAATACTCCAAGTCAGTATTTTACTGCATATTATAGGTGAGGGACTGCAAGTACAACACAACTGCAACCACATCTTCTGTAAAACTTCCAGCTGACCCCCACAGGAGCTTCTGCAATCCAAATTTCTAGGCTGGGAAGCATGTGGAGAAGCCTCCAAGCTCTTTCCTTTCAGTGGGGTGTCGTGTTGCTGGTGTCCCTACACCCTGGAGTAGCTCAGCTTACCATATTTCGTGTGGAGATGGTGTTGGATTCTTTGGAGGTGTGCAAAATAATTAAAACCTGCCCTTTAAACTATTTAGCAAATTGGATTTGCTGTGGCAGCAGTGGGACAGGAAGTTAATCGCGTTTAAGCTGATGTTGACTTTTCCAATCTGATTTTCCCTGAGAAGAAACTTTATTACCTGGTTGTTAAATGCACAGCTAATGAGCTGCTGATTGTTTTTCTTTTTTTTTTAAGGTGATAAACCCATCCTACCAGGTTCAGTTGGGTGGAAATGCTTCCTGAGGTTGTTGTCTTGCTTTTTGATTAAACACAATATTACCTATCAGCATCCATCCTAAGGATGGGAATGTGTTTAGCTGGGGTCACTGAGGGGTGATGATGACATTTAACTGTTGCTGTTCTTTTCCTCTCTTCTTAGTCTCCCAGCTCATGACAGGAAGGTTGGGACTAGATCATCTTTAAGGTCTTTTCCAACTCAAGCCATTCTGGAGTTCATGTTGGGAGGAGCCTCTTTGCTTCGAGGGTGGTAGGGCACGGAAACAGGATTCTCAGAGATGATGCAGTCTTCATCTCTGGAGTCACTCAAAACCCACCTGGATGCTGTCCTGTGCAGCCTGCTTTAGGTGAAGCTGCCTTGGCTAGGGGGAGGTTGGACTTGATGATCTCCAGAGGTCCCTTCCAACCCCTATTATTCTGTGAATGAATGAATGAATGAATCTGTTGCCTATGAACCTTACAACAGATGAGAAAGTGGCTCAGCAGCTCCTGTCTTTAAGCCATAGTCTGGAAAATTAATGACTCCTAAATCTCCACTACTGAAAATTGTTGTTTTAAGAGCCTCTATTTTCTTTTAGTCTTGTTTCTGTAGCTGACATGGAACATCTTGAGCAGGTCCTGTTGATGTGGCTTGTGCTGAAGCAGTAGCTCAGTGTCAGCTACTGATCATAGAGTACTAAGTACTGATCACTTAGGCTGGAGGAGACCTTTAAGGTCACTGAGTCCAGCCATTAGCCCAACACTGCCAGGTCACCACTGAACCATGTCCCTCAGCACCATATCCACCTGGCTTTCAAATTTCTTAATGGGATGGAGACTCCAGCACTGTCCTGGGCAGTCTTTTCCAGGGCTTGACAACCATTTTGGGGGGAAAAAAAAAATGTTCCTCATCTCCAGCCTAAACCTCCCCTGGTGCAGTTGAGGCTCCTGTCTATAACTTCTTACTTGGGAGAAGAGTCCAACCTCCACCTAGCTCCAGCCTCCCCTCATGTTGCTGCAGAGTGAGGTCTCCCCTCAGCCTCCTTCATCCTCTTGTCACCTCAGTTGCTTTTGCTGCTGGAGAAGCTGCAGTTGTTGCCCCTCCATTCCTTTCCTGGTGTGCACAGTGCTTTGCCTGTCCACGTGTCAGCCTTTAATGCATTGATTTAGTGTCCTTTAGAACTCTTGAAGAACCAGGGGAAGTGGAAAGTTCTCCCATTTCTGCATTAACTCATGAAACCAGGACCACAAGAAGTTTGGAGCTTGGCTTCCTGTGGACTTCAGGGTAAAATGAAATGCTTCAATATCCCTGAGATGATTTATTGAGTGGAGGGACACTCAGCTGCAGCCTGAGTTATGGCTTAGAACTCCTGGTAATGGATCTATACAAAAAAGGTCACAGGATGCAGAATTCTAGGATCAATTCACTGTGACAGCTCAAATTTACCTTGTGGGTGTTAGTTTACTTTTTAAAGCAGGTTTTACACTAGTTGAACAAGTTGTCAGTCCTGTGTTGCCTTCAATTTGGCCTTGCTCCATCTTTCAGCAAGCAGAAAGCCTTAAAGCAGGTGAAGATTTCCTGCAGCAGAAGTTTGCTGGTGTGAGATCACCTCACTGATTCAGACTTGTGTCAGGAGCTGGTTCAGCAGTAAAATNGACATCCTGTGAGCCTGTGTATGGAGATGATCAGTTTTAACAGGAATAACTTTGATGGCAAAGTGTTTTGTTCTTAGAAGGTGTTTGAAAGTTCTTCTCTCCCACAGAAGGCCATGCTTAGCCCTCTGTGTATTTTGTTACTTGGAGATTTTTTATCACCACCTAAATAAATGTTTATTAAAATGTTGAGTAGTGATTTGTTGGTTGTGTTTTGTTTGCTAATGACATGGAAAGAAAAAAACCAACATTTCCTGGCATTTAGGAAGTCAACATTCTGGCCTTGGTACTCAGAATGCTCAAGGTGCATGTGGATGCTCTGGGGGAAAAGTGCTTCACAGAATGGCTTTGGTTGGAAGGGACCTCAGAGATCATCTACTCCAACCAGGGACACCTCTCAACAGGACTTGGTTGCTTGGTGTTTTGCAAGCAGGTTGATGGTTATGGTTTTGGTGCCAAACCCAGACCAAACCAAAATGTTTTCCAACCCCCAATGTCAAAAATTTAAACATTTTCTTACTGACTTCCCCAGGGGCAGATGCTTGGTTGGTAGGAAGGATGATGCAGCTGGACCACCTCTGCTTGAGCATGATATGAATTGTTTCAAAGAGCCTTTACTGGGATTTAGTCTTTTAGTCCTTGTTATGATTCATGAATGTCTTCATTAGGTTTCATAATAGCTGCTACCTTTTGTGTTGTGTGGTTTTTACAAGCAGCATCTCCAGAGAGTCAGCTCCCACCTGCTAGAAACAATCAGTTTTTTAAAAGGGTAATTTCAGGCTTTATTTTTAATTTAAGAAGCCTGTTATCTTGCTTAATAAAGCAGTTTGCTTCTTCCCCTTCCCCTCCCCCCCTCGAATTTACATAGCAGCTGATAATTCTATCAGGTTGCATCAACCATTCCCAAATCAGTTTTTCATGGCCTGTGAATGGAGTTCAGTAGCTGCTTTCCTTGATGCTCATCCTCAATCCTTCCTCCTTTCTCTGTATATGCAGAAGGGTGAGATGTTTGCTAGGGGTTGATGCAGGCAGCAGCAGCTCATTTTGATTTCAGGAAAAGCTCTGATGATTTATTCTTGGAAGGGTAAATGAGATTCCAGAGTCCTTGCCTTGAGTGATGCACAAGGCGAGCTTCACATGCAGCAGCTCAGTCCCTGCTAACTGCTGCAGCTCATTTCATTGAAAGAAACAGGAACAAAAGTTTGTTTGTAACTCCTCTGGAACAGAGAACAAAGGCTGCAGGGACCTTTGAACCTTTGTGGCTGTGCATCTGAAGGAGGAATTGTTCAAGGATGGGACAGGCTGCCAGCAGCCCAGAGATCTGCTTTTCCCTGTGTCCTTCTGCAGCAGCATTCAACGACCACATTTAAAGCCAAAAAAAAAGAAAGGAGGAAAGTTGCTTAATTGGAAGAGATTCTTCTTCTTCCCACCAAGCTCTGATGTGATAATCAAGTATGCAGGAATGGTTTAGGCTACCACTTTTTTTTTTTTTTTTCACTGAAGCAGGCTTTAATGATTGTGGGGGGCTGTGTGTGTGTGTTTTTCTTTTTTTCTTTGAGTTTTTTGGGGTCTGTTTAATTTTATTTTTTTTTAAGATCAATTGCATCCTTTAAAACCTTTTTGTTCCTTCTCAAATGCTCTGTGTAAATAATTCTGGCCTCTGGAGCACTTTCTGTTTGGTGGTGGTGTGATTTCTCTTATTTTTTTCCTTCTGTGGTAGCTGCCTCCTCAAGGAAAACAAAAGGGGAAGCAAAAATATCCATGTTCTGAAGAAAGTACAACTTGCCTGCAGGGTGAGTTGGGCTGCAGGTTGAGGGTGGCAGTCTCCAGAGGGTTGTCCAGTGTGAAGGTCTCACCTCTCCAGATCTGGAGCCCCCGACACAAGAAGGACATGCAACTGTCAGAGTGGGTCCATGAAGATGATCAGAGGGCTGGAGAATTTCCTGTGTGGGGACAGGCTGGGAGAGTTGGAGCTGTTCAGCCCGGAGAAGAGAAGGCTTCAGGGAGACCTTAGAGTGCCTGAAGGGGCTGCGGAGGTGCTGGAGAGGGACTTTTGACAAGGGCTTGGAGTGGCATGATGAGAGGCAATGACTTTGAGCTGGCAGAGGGGAGATCAAGACTGGAGATGAGGAAGAAATTTTTTCCAGTGAGGGTGGTGAGACACTGGCACAGGCTGCCCAGGGAGGCTGTGGCTGCTCCCTCCCTGGAGGTGTTCAAGACGAGGTTGGATGAAGCCTTGAGAAACCTGAGCCAGTGAGAGTTGTCCTTGCCCATGGCAGGGGGGTTGGAACTGGATGATCTTTAAGGTCCCTTGCAACACAACCTAACCCATTCTGTGACTCCAGGGTTCAGCTTTGGGCAGTGATTTGTGCCCTATCATTCACCTCTGAAATTCAGAAGGCTTGGAGAGAGGCTGAGCTGTGCTGGGAGAACATTTTGCCTATGCTGATTGGTGCAGAGGGAGAGAAAGCACAGTGTTGGGTGTTCATTATCCCTGAGTAATGAGCATGGCACAGCAGCTGGCAACACCACAGCTGGTCACTGCTGTTTCTCAGCCTGGACATGCAGCTCTCCAGTGTGCTCAGGCATGCATTAAACATTCATGGCTGCCCCTCTTGCTGAGGAGATTCTCACTGCTGCTCTGCAGTTGTGTGGACAGAAGGCTCAGGTTGCCTCGCACNCCTTCCTGTGCTGGGGGCTCCTCTCTGGGGAATTGACTGAGGTCTGCCCTGCCAACTGCCACTGAGGAGGCTGGCAGGAGGTCAGTCCCATCATGGTGGGAGCACAGTAGGAGTGCTGGCATCTGATGTTCTTCTGCCTGGCTTCCTTGGGACTGTTGGAGAGGGCACTCTGCATCAGTCTGCAGGGTGGCTGCAGCCCTGGAAGCATTGCTTGGGTTGTTCTCTAGGTCCCTGCTTCCCAGGAAAGCACAGATGGAGTTGGAAAAGCTCTGGGTACCAGAGAGAGGAGCAGCAACCAGGCATGGCTTAGCTGGCAGTGAAGTGTTTCAAGCAGTATTTGTTCTTGCTCTTGGAGAACAAAACAATCCATTTCTTGGAGTGTTTAGATAATTAGGGGGCCTTCAGTCCCTTCCCCCCCCTTTTATTCTTTTTCCTAAGGGATGCATGCTTGATGGGATGGCAGCCATGTAGATTTTCATGTCTTCTGTTCAGCCTGCCTCTTCAGCTGTCCCCAATGACAGCATCTCTCAAATGTTTTTCCCTTGCTGCTTCAAACTGTTGTCCCTTTTCTAACTTTTTGGCTGTGCTGTAGGGAAATTCAGCTTTCTGTCTTCCAGGCAGTATGTAAACCTGGCTCCCAGGAGCATGGGAAAACTGGATGGTGGTTGCCCTTGGATCTTTGAAGTTCTTTGTGGTGTACTTGTTGGTTGTCACTCTGTTTTTTCTTTTTTTTTCTTTATTTTTTTTTGATCCCTCCTCTCTTAAGATGTGCAGCAGCTTGCAGTAGACAAGGAACCTCTCATTACTTAAGGATTTCACTATGGGGAGTATTCTGCAGCTAATATTTCAGTCATCCATCCACAGAGCAGTTGTAAATGGCATGAGGAAGCTAATACAGCCTTGGCTGTTTGGTTAGGTAGCCATATTGCATTAATTTAACTCTAGAATGCAGCTCAGCAGCTTTCTGAACATTTTCACCTAGATTACAAGAGACTTTTTTTTTTTCCTTGACTGCATCATTCCCTACAGGTACCTCTTGCATTTCCTGCTCATCAGATGCCAAGCTCAGAAAAATTAAACTGCACTTAACTCCTGAGCTGAACATGGGGAAATGAAAACATATAGATCAGTGTTGTAGAAAACTTAATTTGTCAGTTCTCATCACTAGAAAACATGTGTGTGGAGGAGGGATGCCATATGGCTGCTAAATATAACACAAGTTTCTCCTGAAAGCAGTCTCCAAAGTACAGAAGTTCACAATCTGGGATCTGGGTTTTTAATAGGAGTGTGGTGCAGATTTGAAGAATCCTGGGAGTGCAAAGTAAGGTAATGGGAATGGGGCCAAGAAGCAGTCCAGGAAGGTTTCCTGTGAGGAGGTGATGCTGCCTGCTCAGCATCCTGCAAGGTACTGGAGCCTTTGTTAGCAAGTTCTTGAAAGTGCAAAGGGTGGTAGGAGCTGTCTGGGTGGCATCAGCTGCCTGTGCTCCCCACTCTTCAGCTCCAACAGCTGCTTGTATTCTTGGTTGCTTCAGACATTTGCACTGTTAACTTCCCAGTGCTGGGATGCTGGAGCTGTTTGAATAGGATCAGGAAAATGTGGTTATGGTGGCAAGAAAGGAAGACATTTTTTGCAGTGAGGGTGGTGAGACACTGGCACAGGTTGCCCAGGGAGGTTGTGGCTGCTCCCTCCCTGGAGGTGTTCAAGGCCAGGTTGGAGGAGGCCTTGAGTGACCTGTGCTAGTGGGAGGTGTCCCTGCCTATGGCAGAGGGTTGGAACTGGATGATCCTTGAGGTCTCCTTCCTCTATGCAGGAGGATTCAGGATGCATTCTATGGATGATGGAGGATGCAGGAGGCATTCTATGGATGCCCTCTCCCTGGAGGTGCTCAAGGTCTCATCCAACCTGGCCTTGAACAACCTGGACTGGTGGGAGGTGTCCCATGGCAGGGTGTTGGAACTGGATGGGCTTTGAGATCCCTTCCAACCCATTCTAGGACTCTATGGACTTACTCATGTTACCATATTTGAATTCTATTTGTATTCCTAAAACCTGGAACCATCTGTATTTTGGCAGCACCTCCACAAAACAATGAAAGGCGACCAAAAAATCATGACTTTAGTTATTCTGAGTTCTTGATAGTTTGAAAGTGACCTCACAGTATGCATAGAATCATAGAATTATTCTGGTTGGAAAAGACCTCTAAGATCATGGAGAACAAACTGGCAGTGGGTTATGGATTGGACTTGGTCTTTAAAGGTCTTTTCCAACCAAAGTTATTCTATGATTCTATGAAATTTGTGCTAGCTTTTCATTGTTTGGTGGAGGTGCTGCCAAAATCCAGCTGGCTCTGTGTCTTAGGAATACAAATGTAATGGAAATATGGCAACATGAGCAAGTTCATACATTGAGAGAGTGGTTTGAGTTGGAAGAGACCTGAAGATCATCCAGTTCTAGCTCCCCTGGCATTGGCAGGGGCACCTCCCACTATACCAAATGGGGTGCAAATCAGCAGTGCACTGCAACATCCCATATCTAGATAGGTTGAAGTAGTAGAATCTCAGTGATCCCTCCCTTACACCCACCCCCCTGAAATTACCCATCCTACTACCCCATGAAAATCCAAACTAGGGATTGAATTTCTGATTTAGCAAAGCACTTTATGTCTAATGTTAGCATGTGAGTAATCCCAGGGCTCTCTATAGGATAAAAAGCATTGCTGAGCTGTGGCAGAGATCTGATAGGGAAAGCTTATCCTGGAAGAGAATCAGAAGAGAAACTGTATTGGTTAGATTCCTTAAGGCCTTTAAAATGATTCCAAGGGCTGAGTGTTAAACTTAGTGATGGGGTTTGGGTGACTGAAGATGCAGTTATGCAGATTGCAGCTTGTTGGGGCAAGGAGAGTTAATTTATGCACTCCAGCACATGTGCTCCTGCACTCTTCTCCCTCTGAAGCTGAATTACAGACAAGAAGAATGCACTTTGTTGTTCTTTTAATAATAAATAACAGCAGAGCAGTTTTGATCTTCAAAGCCCTGCTCAGACCTTAATTAATCTTCATAATAGTCCTTCGAGAGGCTCAATGCTCCCTACCCTTTTGGCCAGGGAGCTCCTTCACGTGGAGATGTGAGAGGATTTGCTAAGGATCATATTGTCAGCAGTGGTTGGGACAGTGCTCAGAAATTCCTGGCACTGGGAGCTTTGACTGTGTTGCTTCTCTCATTTCTGCCTTCAAACCAAATTTGAATACATGAAGAACTGTGGTGTGAGATTCCTTGTGCAGCTCTGGATTTCCATCGCGGGTGTTACCTTATGCATATGCATGTTGGAATTTCCCTCTTGAATAATTCCTGTAGGCACAAGAGTGCTAAAGGTTTGTGTGTGGGAGCAGGTAGGTGAAATCACACTTCAGAAAACCTGGGTCACAGCTTTTTTTTTTGTGTTACAGGAGTGGCAAGGAAAAGGGATGGAGAGGCTGTAGGACGCAGAAAGTGTCTTTGCCTTCTCTAATCTTCCTAATTCTTCAAAAGGTTTAAACTGAGGAGGAGGAATTAATGGAGATGTTGTAGTTATTTATTTTTTTTTCCCCCTGTGTAAGTGTAATCTAAAAGAGATTCAGGGAGTACATTGCTGTCTGAAAAACCTGCAGCTTACATTTGGGGGCTCAAAGAAGAGGAACAAACTAAAAGTGAGGCTGTTGACGTGGAGAAACTGCTGCAGGGCTTACAGTCTAAAGGTGGTGATCTCTCTGTGTGAGCAGAGCCTGCAGGACAACGAAGCTTTGTTCCGTGGGCATTTTTCTCCCAGACAATGGGAGGAGGGAGTGCTCGTTAATAAATAAAGCTGTGTGAACTTGTAACTGCCAAAGATAAGGGAGGCAAGCAGGGGGCTTGAGAAATGCAGAGAGAGATCGGAGTGGTCGCGCCGGAGTTAGGTTCTGACACAACAGAGCCAAGGTCGAACTCTTTAACTCTCTTGCTAAGCTCAAAATCGTTTTTCATGAACTGCAACATTTCAAAATAACCATAGAATTGTTTGGGTTGGAAAAGACCTGTAAGATCATCCAGTCCAACCCTCAACCCCACACCACCATGGCCCCAAGTACCGTGTCCACGCATTTCTTGCACACCTCCAGGGGTGGGGACTCCACCACCTCCCTGAGCAGCCTGTGCCAATCCCTGACCACTCTTGCAGCAAAGAAATAGTCCCTAATATCCAACCTAAACCTTCCCTGGTGCAATTCCAGGCCATTTCCTTTACTCCTATCACCTGATCCTAGGGAGAGGAGACCAACTCCCTCCTCCCTGCCAGCTCCTTGCAGGGAGTTGGAGAGAGCAATGAGGTCTCAAGAGGTAGCCTCTAAGTCCCTGCCTGGTGTGTTTATGGTAAACTCCAGTTCACTCTGGCACAAGGCATTGCACATTCTGCTGGAGTTTGTGCTCATCTGCATGAGGAATGAACCTGGAAGGAGCTTGCCATGTAGAAATTTGACAACTTGTGGAACAGGTTTGAAGGATTCTTCAGTGCAAACCAGCTAAGTCAGCACAATCCTCCAAACTCGTGCCAGCAAACCTTGTTGTGCTTAACCTGTGACCTTGTCATCACAGGAAAAAAAACTTGCTGACAGGATGGTCTGCTTGGGTGAAGGTCTTTTCAGCCTTCCCTGCTGTGGTTTAAGAGCTCCTCATTCTTTGGTGCATGCACTGAGAGGAGTAACTTCTGAAGGGATTAAAAAGGCTCCTTTTAATTTGGTTGAAACACAGAGACTTAGGCTGGCTCAAGGAGAAATGCAAATGCTACTATTTGGTTTGAAGAGAAAATGCAAAGCAAATGTCCTTTGGGGAAGGCTGGGAGGTGTCAGAGCTCTGACCAGTCTGGTCTTGTATTCTAAATGTGGTAGAGATTTTTGTTAGCAGGACCTTGCAAATGCCATATTTGCCTGTGCTTGATGTAGGCATTCTGAGCTCCATCAGTTCTGGTCCATTAAAGCAGGAATTCTTAGAGCCATGGTTGGAAAAGGTGAATTGTCTGTCTGTGGGGACAGGCTGGGGGAGCTGGGGTTGTTCAGCCTGCAGAAGAGAAGGCTCCAGGGAGACCTGGAGCAGCCTTCCAGCACCTGAAAGGGGCTACAGGAGAGCTGGAGAAGGACTTCTGACAAGGGCTGGGACTGATGGGAAAAGAGGGAATGGATTGAAGCTTGAGGAGGGCAGACTGAGACTGGAGGTGAGGAAGAAATTCTTTCCAGTGAGGGTGGGGAGGCCTTGGAAGAAGCTGCCCAAGGTGGATGCTCCCTTCTTGGAGGTGTTCAAGGCCAGGTTGGACGAGGCATGGAGCAGTGTGGTCTAGTGTTAGGTATCCCTGCCCATGGTAGGAGGGTTGGGAGCAGATATCTTTGAGTCCCTTCCAACTCAAACCATTCTATGAGTCTGTGAGCCAGTGGCACAAGTTTCTTTGCAGCAGTAAGCCCCCAGCTCATGCTCTGTGGGCTGATTTGCCTGTTTGAAAGGCTGAACATTCAAAGAGCACCTTGAATTTTCTTGTGTGCCTGTTGGAAGTGAGCTTGTCCCCATGGATGAGATAAAGCTTAGGAGGATGCTTTCTGAGGGTTGATTTGGTCAGGTTGTTTGCTGACTGACATATGGTCTGACATGCACTGCTATTTACCACCTCAACAGCTGAACTTCCAGGGAATGAGTCTCCTAAACATTTAACTCCATTAAGTACTTGTAGGCATCTTCCACCCTTCTCCTGGCCATAGCAATTTACACTTTTCTTCTTTCTGTCCTATCCTTTGTGATGGTTTTTTGTGTGTGTTTATTTTAAATGAATGCTATAAAGAGGTTTTCTGAGGCTCTGGGCAGCAACTGCCTCTTGCAAATCACAGAAGGGTGGAAGTTGGAATGGACCTCTGGAGAGTGAGTCAAACTTCCCTGCCAAAGCAGGTTCACCTAAGGCAGGTCACACCAGAACACATCCAGGTGGGTTCTGTAAGTGTCCAGAAGAAGGATGCCCCCTCCCTGGAGGTGTTCAAGGCCAGGTTGGATGAGGTCTTGGGCAACCAAGTCTTAGTTGAGAGGTGTCCCTGCCCATGGCAGTGAGGTTGCAGGAGATGATCTCTGAGGTCCCTCCCAAGCTAAGCTATTCTATGCCTTCCAGCACTGGGAAGACAGTGGAATGAAAAGGTTTCAGAGGGAGGAAAAAAAATGCTGTGGACTTTTCCAGGTGTGACTCCTGATAGCTTGGAGATTGCTGCTGGGTTTGCTGTCTTCCAGCTGGACCTGTGTAGAGATTGCAATGAGGACATCACTTCTGGGTTTTATATTACTGCTTTTTCAACACATGCTTTATCTGCTCCCCTTTAAGCACATGCATAACTGCAGAGCTCAAAGATGGGAAAATAAGTTGAACAAATGCTCAGGTTTAGAATCCTGTAAAAGAGAACTGAAAGAAGGGCTTGAAATACAGAGGGGGTGTAGAGTGGCTGTGTGTGCATCATTCTGGCTTACAGCAGGCTCCCTGCTCTAGCAGATGCTGCAGCTCTACAGCAAGAGGAATTGTGGATGTGTACAAACACTTCTGAGAATTTGTCTTCTGCTCTGATTCTCCTTTTGTCTCTCCCAGTCTCACTGGGAGCAGGCTGATTGAAGTGTGGGTACACAGCCCCATTAAAACACTGCGTCACAATTCCTTCCTTTCTGTCCCACTGCTCTCTGAGTAATCAGTCTCCTTGTGAACATCAGCTAGAGAGAGAGCAAGAAATTCCTCCTCCCCCATTCCTCTCCTCTCCTATATTGCCTTTTTTTTCCTGAAGTCTCTAAGGAAATGGTGTTAGGTTTTAAGGAATAAACTTACACAGGCAACTACATCTGCTGCTTAAATGTCTAGGTGGTGGGAAAATTTGAAGTGAAGCTCCAACCTTCCCTATCTCCTTCTATTTCCACTCCTATCCTGGATATCCAAGGATGATCCAAGGGGTTGAGCACCTCTGCTGTGCTGGGAGAGCTGAGATCGTTCAGTCTGGAGAAGAAAAGACTCCAGGGGAACCTTAGAGCTGCCTTCCAATAGCTGAAGGGATCCTACAGGAAGGCTGCAGAGGGACTTTGTGTACTGGTGTCTAGAGACAGGACAAGGAATGGTTTGAAGCTGAGGGACAGCAGAGTCAGACTGGAGCTTAGGAAGAAGTTCTTCAGTACAAGGATGGTGAGATTCTGGAATAGGTTGCCCAGGGAGGTTGTGGATGCCCTCTCCCTGGAGGTGTTCTAGGCCAGGTTGGATGAGGCTTTGAGCAACCTGGGTTAGTTGAGAGGTGTCCCTGCCTATGGCAGGTTGGAGTAGATGATCTTTGAAGTCTCTTCCAGCCTAAGCCATTCTGTTATGTACAGGTAGATAATATCACTCTAAGATGCTTACTTGGTACTTGCAATGTATTTAACACAAATAGCAAGAAGCATATGAAGGAAAAGGTTTTTATTACTTAGATCCTCACACCATGGAGAACTTAATAACCTTTTATGCAACAGAGAAAAGTATTCTCTACTTATGTGAGGCTTTGTGAAGATTAAGAGATTCCAACCTGCAAAATCTGCATGGATTTGTCATTTACAAATGTGTTTCTCCAAAGCAGTTTTTAGCAGATGGAGAAGTAGTTGAGTGAGTGTGGCAGAACTGCAAGAGAGGTAAGCAAGGTGAGCAGTCTGCAGAGGAATGCAGAGGGAGAAGAAGACTTCAAGAGGCTTTTTTTTAACTGCAAAATGTCCTTGTGGAACTGTTTTAGGTAAGGGCTGCTTTTGCTTACAGAGGATGTACATTTAAATCTCACAACCACTGAATTGGCAGGGCTGGAAGGGTCCTCAAAGATGATCCAGTTCCAACCCCCCCTGCCACGGGCAGGGACACCTCACACTAGATCAGGTTGCTCAGAGCCTCATCCAACCTGGCCTTAAACACCGCCAGGGATGAGGCTTCCACCACCTCTCTGGGCAACCCCTTCCAGGCTCTCACCACCCTCATGCTGAAGAACTTCTTCCTAACATCCAGTCTGAATCTGCCCACTTGTAGTTTTGCTCCATTCCCCCAGTCCTATCACTACCTGAGAGCCTAAAAAGTCCCTCCCCAGGTTTCTTGTAGCCCCTTTCAGATACTGGAAAGCCACAATAAGGTCTCTTCAGAGCCTTTTCTTTTCCAGACTGAATAATCCAAACTCTCTTGGTCTGCCTTCACAACAGAGGTGCTCCAGCCCTCAGATCACCCTTGTGGCCCTTCTCTAGACACATTTCATCATGTCCAGATCTTTCCTGTAATAGGGATTCCCACCTGGAGCACTGTCTCCAGTTCTGGGAGTGGAGCAGAGTGGCAGAATCCCCTCCCTCACCCTCTGCCCACACTGCTCCTGATGCAGCCCAGGCTCTGGTTGCTCTCTGGGTTGCAGGTGCACACTGCTGGCTCATGCTGAGCTTCTCCTCCACCAGCACCCCAAGTCCCTCTCCCCAGGGCTGCTCTCCAGCCAGGCACTGCCCAGCCTATATTGGTGCTTGGGTTTGCCCCTACATAAAGCATTGCTTTCAACATAAACACAACTGCCTGCCTGCTGGGGTAGGCAGAAAGCACCACACTTCTTTCTTGATTTTTATTTTTTGGCCTCCTCTCCCACTTAGAACTGTTGTGCCTCTCCTAAGTTTGCCAGGTGACAGCTCTTTGATGGTATCCAGGAGGACTGTAGTGTTTTGAAGTGAGAGTTTTATTGTGTGTAACCATGCAGGTGGACTGTTGCAGGATTTAAAATGATGCCATGCTAAAATGGACTGGTGTGGTAGCAAAGTCTTTACTGGGGATGGCAGAGATGTTTATTGGGGATGGTATCAAAATGTTTACTGCTTGGAAGACTGTTACAGAATCATCAGTCTGGTGGTCTCCTCCTTTTCCTATACATGGTTAAGATCAAAGATATTCTTTCCAGGATCTGAGAACTGAGTGGAGGTGGCAAACTACACGCCAAGTGGGGGAGAGACTTGGTGAAGTGCCTTGTGATCACAGCTCAGCCATTCTAAAAGAGGGATAGCACAGGAAGCCAAGTGTAGCCATCTGCCAGTGGCCATAAGGTCTGGGGAATGCTGCTGGAAGTTGGTTGAAACAAGTTCTTTGTGATGGAAATGTTGCTTGGACTCTGGTNCAGGGTGGTTTGGATGTGGTGCTTGGGGCTATGGTTTAAAGGTGAATCTTGTAGAGCAGGGTTCTAGGTTGGGCTTGGTGCTCCTGTGATTCTGTGACCTCCACCTGCAGGATGCTTTCTCTGGTGGTCAGCAGCACGATCATTAAAACACCTCAGGCCAGAGCTGCAATGCTATTAGAAGCTTTTTTAGGTTGCTTTTTTATAATCCTCCTAGGTGGAGAAGGAGGAGACTAAGTGGCCCTGTTTTGGGAATGGGGCTAAATCTCTCTGCAGTGGCTTTCATAAACCTCAGTTGGTTGTTGGTGTCCATCCTTTGGAGGAAGCCTTGACAGAGCAGTTGAAGTTTTTGCTGCCTTTGATGTGTGAGGGTTTGAGATCTCTTCCAAATCACCACTGCTTTAAATAGCCCCAAAGATTACTTTGAAGCAAGATGAGCAGGAAAAGTCAACGAGGAGAAAAAAAATTTGCTTAAGAAGCTGCCATTTAAGCAGGAGATGAAACTAGTTTTCATCTGGCATCCCTAATTTAGAGCAAGGCTGATCAACAGAAAGGTTTCTCTAGATGTTTCTGAGCTGAGAAATCACCTGCCTGGGGCTGGGATTTCTTAATCAAGTTCTAGGAGAAGATTCCTGAAGCTCTTCTGTTGACACAATCACAGAAGAATTAAAACTGTAGGGATGTTACTCTCTAATGTCAGCTTTTTGGGGGGCATATCTGCATGGTGGGAGGGGATGTTTGCTGGTCTATTTCTTTAACAGTGTTGTCATCTGATCTCTTTAGCTCTTTTCATGAGTAACAAGTGATAGGATGAGAGGAAATGGCCTCAAGTTGCACCAGGAGAGGTTTAGGTTGGATGTTAGAAGAAACTTCTTTGCTGAAAGGGTTCTGAAACATTGGAAGAGGTTGCCCAGGGAGGTTGTGGATGCTTCTCCCTGGAGGTGTTCAAGCCCAGGTTGGATAAGTCTTGAGCAAGAGGTGTCCCTGCCCATGGCAGAGGGGTTGGGACTGGATGATCTTAAAGGTCCCTTCCAACCCAAACATTCTATGAATCTATTCTGGGATAGAATTAAGTCTGGAATGTGCTAAAAGTAAATCTGTTGCTGAACAGTCACCTGCCAAGGTGAGTGATGTTTAACTATTAAATGTGATTTACCAATGGGAGGGGTCTGTAACCTTCAGTTTGTGTCTGAATTAGGGATAGAGGAGAAGGTTGAGCCTTCCACAAGGCCAAGTGTAAGGTCCTGCACCTGGGTAGGCACAATCCCAAGCACAACTCCAGGCTGGGTGGGGAATGGCTGAGAGCAGCCCTGAGGAACAGGCCCTGGGGGTCTGGGGTGAGGAAAAGCTCAAGATGAGGCTGCAGTGTGAGTGCAGCCCAGACAGCAACTGTGTGCTGGGCTGCAGCAAGAGCAGTGTGGGCAGCAGGGCAAGGGAGGGGATTGTGCCCCTTTGCTCTGCTCTCCTCAGACCCCAGCTGCAGTCCTGTGTGCAGTTCTGGAGCCCCCAGCACAGGAAGGACATGGAAGTGTTGGAGCCAGTGCAGAGGAGGCCACCAAGATGCTGAGAGGGCTGCAGCAGCTCTGCTGTGAGGACAGGCTGAGAGAGTTGGGGCTCTGCAGCCTGGAGAAGAGAAGGCTTCCAGGAGAGCTTGGAGTGGCCTTGCAGGATCTGAAGGGGGCTGCAGGAAGGCTGGGGAGGGACTATTGACAAGGTCTGGGAATGGCAGGACAAGGGGAATGGGTTTGAAGTGTCAGAGGGGAGATTGAAAGTGGATGTTAGGAGGAAGTTGTTTGCAGTGAGGGTGGTGAGACACTGGCACAGGTTGCCCAGGGAGGTTGTGGCTGCTCCCTCCCTGGAGGTGTTCAAGGCCAGGTTGGAGGAGGCCTTGAGTGACCTGTGCTAGTGGGAGGTGTCCCTGCCTATGGCAGGGGTTGGGACTAGATGATCCTTGAGGTCCCTTCCAACCTTACCATTCTATGATTCCAATAATTCATTTTGTTCCATGCTGTGCTTGACAGTTGAAATGTTATTGACCAAAAACATATTTATGTTTGTTCAGCAGGGATGTACTCTGCTGCTAGAGTTGCCATCTGTCTGATTTCTTCTGCATCTGTGGAAACTGCTTGGATTTTTCTTCTTTTCCTCTGGGTAGGCTTTTAGTTTAAAAACTTATAGTAGATGATTAGTAGTCAAGGGGTTTGGAGGAAAAAAACAAAACCAACCACCAAAAAGGCTGTTGTCAATTCACTGCTTAATGTAAGCGCAGTGACTGAATGCAAGTGCGATTCAAAAGCAGCTGAAGGCTTTGAGACCTCCTTGTGCTTTGGTGATTTTTGACAGACACATCTAGTGTTTGCCTTTTGCCAGCAGAGGGAATTTCCACTCTTTCTCCAGTGGGTTTGATGCAATAAACAATAGTAATTATGCCCTGACAGCTGATAATTCACCTCTGTTATCGTGTAACAGACTCCTCCTCTCCCGGAGCGCTTGGTGGTTGTGTTAAGCTATGATCCACCACATTGCTATTTTAGCCACATCTGAGCTGCAGCAAGAGATGATCATCTCACTGCCTCTTGCTGTCCCCTCAGGTCTGCCAGTCTCTTTGCACACCTTGTCACTCCCTTAACCCAATTCTGCCAATGAGAAGTACCACCACACTGCTGGGGGTGAAGTCACAGCTACTACAGTAACCTTGCACCAGGAGTATAGAATCACAGAATGGTAAGGTTGGAAGGGACCTCAAAGATCATCCAGTTCCAACCCCCTGCCATAGGCAGGGACACCTCCCACTAGCACAGGTCACTCAAGGCCTCAGCCAACCTGGCCTTGAACACCTCCAGGGAGGTTGTGGAGCACAGAATCACCCAACGTGATCACATTGGGTGATTCTGTGCTCCACAACCTCCCTAGGAAACCTGTGCCGGTATCTCCTTCTCCTCTCCAGGCTGCAGAGCCCCAACTCTCTCAGCCTGTCCTCACAGCAGAGCTGCTGCAGCCCTCTCAGCATCTTGGTGACCTCCTCTGCACTGGCTCCAACACTTCCATGTCCTTCCTGTGCTGCGGGCTCCAGAACTGCACACAGGACTGCAGGTGGGGTCTGAGGAGAGCAGAGCAAAGGGGCAGAATCCCCTCCGTTGCCCTGCTGCCCACACTGCTCGTGCTGCAGCCCAGGACTCATTTGGTAATACCAACCAAACTCAGAGTAATACCAGCAGCATTAGTATTAACTTCAGGGAGGATTACACTTAATTTTGGGGTGTATCTTCCTGCAGCAGTGGCAGTTGTGCTTCTGCTGACATCAGATGGCTTTGAAATCGTCCAGCATTCAGGAAGGAGCAGGCATCACCCTGGAGAACTGAGGTCAGCAGCCCTGGGGTGCTTATAAGGTTTCCCAAGTGCTGTAGTACAGGTCAAGTAAAGGAGCATGGACCAGCATGAGGGGAGGTTGAGACTGGATAGTAAGAGGAAATTCTTGATAGTGAGGGTGGTGAGACACTGGCACAGGTTGCCCAGGGAGGCTGTGGATGCTCTTTCCCTGGAGTTGTTCAAGGCCAGGCTGATTTAAGGCTTGAGCAACCTGTGCTGGTGGGAGCTGTCCCTGCCCATGGCAGGGGCTTGGCACTGGGTGGGCTTTAAGGTGCCTTTAAGGTACCTTCCAACCCAACCTGTTCTATGAATCTGTAAGTTACCCTTTCCTCATTTTGGAAGAGTCCAAAATGAAGCTTCTAAAAACCTGATTTGCTGAAGCCTTTCCCAGTATCCTAACCTTCAGTGTGAGAGGCTCTCTGCTCAACCCTCAGACTCTCAGAGGGAATTGCAGTCCCTGTAATCCCAGAGGAAAAACCACTCCCAGTGTAAGGGGAAATTTACTAGCAGCTAAAATCTTTAGTATGTTAATGAAGAGGCTGCAGAGAGTTTTATTTCTGTTTTTTATTTGCTTCTCCCCCAGAGCTGTCTCTAGTTACTTCTGCAGTTCATTCTCAAAGATATTTTAGTTTTTCATGGGTGTTGATGATTTTGTTGATAGAACTCCTAAAGCACCACTCTGGCACACACACTCCTTGAAGTATTTTTGGGGATTCTTTTGTCTAAGGGAGGGGGGGGGGGGGGGGGGGGAAACCCAACCAAACCCACGTGGCTGGTGATGTGAGGTTTGCAGGACTCGGTGGAACAAACATGCCAGGACTTGAAATGACACAGTGGAAGGAAAAAAAAGAAAACCAAAACCCTGGCTCAAGGTAGCTTTAAAAAGCAAATGAATTAATTTTCTATGCCTCTGATGTTAATGCTTTGCTTGTTTTGCTTCCTTTGTGCTATTTGTGCTACTCCCTTGAAAGCTTCAAGGAACTACCAGCTAACCTGTGGCCTTAGAAACACATTTTTGCTGAAATGGCCTAAATAGGATCTTTTCTGCTTTAAAAGAAGAGAGGAAAAACCAGGCAGTTGTCAACAGTGGACTGTTCTAGTTACTGAAGGGATCATTTTATGGCTCCTGTGTAAATAAAAAGGGATAACAGGTGACAGGAGGACTCTGCAATGGGTTGTAGAGTATTAGTTGAGGTGATGACCTGGAATCAATGGAAGAGTTTGTTTATTTTTTTGAAAGCATTGGCTGAATGAATCAGTTTGGTGACTCTGAGGATGCTGGAGCAATGTGTAGCCTCTCCAAACCAACGTATGTGAAGCTGTTTGTGGGTCACTTGCATTTTGTGGCAGGTTGGTTGTAATTCCTTCAGCCTTCATTAGTGATCATAGTGAATAATTGAGCTCTCTGTGTATTCACTGATTTTAAAATCCATCTTAGGGGGTTGGGGATAACAGTGTATTTAACAGCACTTCAGAAAATAAGTTGTCCACATGCCTGGGGAACCTGTTCCTGTGTTTGACCACCCTCATTGTGCACAGCTTCTTCCTCATGTCCAACCTAGATCTTCCCTGCTCCACTTTAAAATCATTGCCCCTCCTCCTGTCACTCCAAGCCCTTCCAAGCAGACCCTCCCCAGCCTTCCTGTAGGTCCCCTTCACATACTGAAGCATAGCTGTAAGGGCACCCCTTAGCCTCTCTTCTCCAGGCTGAACACCCTCACATCTCCCAGCCTGTCTTCACAGCAGATGGTTCCAGCTCTCTGATCTCTGGTTGAACTAGATGATCTTTCAGGGTCCCTTCCAGCCCCTGATAATCTGTGATCATCTTTGTGCCTGTCCTCTGGACTTGCTCCTGTCCTGCAAGTCCTATGCTGGAGGTCCCATAGCGCTGAGCACAGTACTCTGGGTGAGGTCTCACCAGAGCAGAGTGGCAGAATCCTTTGCTAACAAACCACATTGTCTTTACAATTTAGGGGGAAAAAAAAAAAATCCTTTGTCTGCTTTCTATGCAGTTGAAGAGCAGTGAGGCAGCCCTGGCATGTGCTTACAGGCTCAGGAGCTTGTGGTTGCCAGACATGAGGATGGCTTCTGCTGAGCTACGATGACTACATGGGAAAGGGAACGCTCTGAAGGGCAGCAGGTTTTGTTACAGTTCTGTTCACAAGCTTTCACACTTCTGGAGGTGCAGAAAGCCCAAACATTTCAGCAACAATTTGCTTCATAACCACTCTTCACTGAGGTTGCAGATGCATTGATTTAGGGCAGCCTTCCAATGGTTGCTGAGCCTTCGGCACAGGCAGCCCCACTGATGTCAAGGGAAGCAGTGTGTGTAACTTAAAGCATCTGCTGAGCTGAAAGGAGCTCTGCAGTGGAATATTACAAGAAAGATCTGGACATGCTGGAAGGTGTCCAGAGAAGGGTCATGAGGATGATCAAAGGGCTGGAGCTGCTCTGCTATGAAGACAGACTGAGAGAGTTAGGGCTGCTCAGTTTGGGGAAGAAAAGGCTCCAAGGAGACCTTATTGTGGCCTTTCAGTATCTTAAGGGGGCTACAAGAAAGCTGCTGAAGGACTTTTTAGGATGTTGGGTAGTGATAGGACTGGGGGGCATAGATCAAAACTAGAAGTGGGTAGATTCAGATTGGATGTTAGAATCATAAAATGGTAAGGTTGGAAGGAGACCTCAAGGATCATCTAGTTCCAACCTCCTGCCATAGGCAGGGACACCTCCCACTAGCACAGGTCACTCAAGGCCTTGTCCAACCTGGCCTTGAACACCTCCAGGGAGGGAGCAGCTACAACCTCCCTGGGCAGCCTGTGCCAGTGTCTCACCACCCTCACTGCAAACAACTTCCTCCTAACATCCAGTCTAAGGAAGAAGTGAGGAAGAAGTTGTTCAGCATGATGCTGGTGAGAGCCTGGAAGGGGTTGCCCAGAGAGATGATGAAAGCCTCATCCCTGGAGGTGTTTAAGGCCAGGCTGGATGAAGCTGTGGCCAGCCTGATCTAATGTGAGGTGTCCCTGCCCATGGCAGGGGGGTTGGAACTGGTTGATCCTTGTGGTCCCTTCCAACCCTGACTGATTGAATGATTCTGAGCTGAGACCTTACTCAGCTGTGACCAGGAGTGCCTGTGCCCACCCTGTACATTGCTGTGCAGCACTACACATGAGTGTCTTCATTGGGAGATGCTGAAGATCTCTGAGCTTCTGCTGGCTGAGCCTCAGACAGTGCTGTGACCTTGTTCAGCTGCACCAACGTCTAGACCACAGCACTAAGGTTTTGTTGTGTTGTTTTTTATTAATTTACATTTTTTTTTTATTCCACCTCCACTTTTTTCCTGACAGTGCCTGGCCTTGCTTTTTAAAAATACAGCTTATTTTACCTGCAAGCCTCTGCCTTTTGTCTGTACCTTCTTCTTCTTCAGCGACTTTGTGTATTTAAGAGGAGGTCAGCACTTGAGCGTGAGAAAAAAAGTGGTTTATTGAATTGCAAAAGAGCATACTTGTCTCTTTGAATTCCTTTGAGAGCAGCCTGCATTATCTGCCTTGCTGGTTGGAATTGGCCCCATGCATTTGGCAAGCTCAAATGGAAGTGGGGAGTAGAGCCAGGATATTGTGCTTTGCTCTCCTGAGTGCTAGATCCCTAAGGTTGGTGTGTCTTTAGGTTGGGTTGACACTTACCATG
Source organism: Ramphastos sulfuratus (assembly GCA_013399055.1). NCBI lineage: Eukaryota > Metazoa > Chordata > Aves > Piciformes > Ramphastidae > Ramphastos > Ramphastos sulfuratus. The sequence goes on along the minus strand of WBNM01000093.1, from coordinate 37,488 downwards.
TCGTTATATCAGTCAAATGTGTGTCAGTGTGTGTTGGAAGCAGCTTTTAATAGTCCATTTCACTTGAGTGTGTTTTGGTGATTCAGAATTTTCCACTCTATATTCACATTGAATAAATTATGGCATGAAAACGCTTCTGGGTAAGGTAGAATAATTTATGCCCTGAAGCACATACATTAGGAGCTTTTTATGATTAAAATGAGAGAGCTACCTCTGTTCAGCACGTTGGGATTGGGAGGCATGTCCCACAAGTGTTGCAATGGGATGGCAGGCCAAAAGAATGCTGGCAGTTCATGGGGTGCCAGTGCAAAGCAATGACCTCAGCTGCAGACACATATAAGAAGACTGAGAGGAGATCTGATCAATGCATACAAATATCTGAGGGGTGGGTGTCAAGTGGCTGGGGCCAAGCTCTTTTTGGTGGTCAGCAGCAGTAAGCCAAGGAGTGATGGATACAAACTGGAACAGAGAAGGTTTCATCTCAACATGAGGAGAAATTGCTTTACAGTGAGGGTGATGGAGCCCTGGAGCAGGCTGCCCAGAGAGGTTGTGGAGTCTCCTGCTCTGGAGACTTTCCAAACCCACCTGGATGCATTCCTGTGTGAACTACCCTGGGTGATCCTGCTTTGGCAGAAGATGATCTCTGGAGGTCCTTTCCAGCCCTAAGGTTCTGTGACTCTGTATTGAGAGAGAACTCTCAGTGTCATTACACAATTTAGCATTCATTTCTGCCTTCATGGGGGGGAACTTAGTGTCAGGGAAGCATTGGGCACACAGGGCTAACAGAAAATAATTCCCAGTTTGGAGAATCATAGAATCATTAAGAGGAGACCTCAAAGATCAAGTCCAACCATCATCACCACCATGGCCATTAAACCATGTCTCAAAGTGGTTGTGGATCCACAGGTTTCTTGCACCCCTCCAGGGATGGCAACTCCACCACCTCCCTGGGCAGCCTGCCCCAGTGCCTGATCTTTCACTAAAGAAATTGTTTCTAATGGTTACTTGGGAAAACAAAACTGAGATTTCCTCTCTTTCCTGGCTCTCCTCCAGCTGCTGTTGGGTGACATCAAAACAAGCTCTGNCCTTACCATTCTATGACTCCTTTGGGCAGAGAGGGGATTTTGGAGTTCAGTCACATGCTTATTCCAGCTGCAAATACAGGACTGACTTAGAGGCTGGCAATTTTTTTTTTTGTGTGTGTGGCATAAAATGCCTTTTTCCTCCTCAATCTCCAGCACTTGCTATAAATGAGATTTCCACACATTCTCTGTCTCTACCTTTTTGTGTGTGTGCATGCAGGTGGATGTGGAAGCTGAATCAATAATGCATCAAGCTCTTCATCTGCTCATAAAAGCAAGAGTGGCTTGGGAAATGGGACCTGGGGGCTCAGAAATAAAATGTTTCTCTGCTTTGTAAAGATGCAAACAGTTCATCTTTTATGGCACACTCTTTCTGAAAGCCACAGCAAAGCCTTGCATGTTATTGGCAAACTAATAATGCCAAATTTATTTGGCCTTTCAGAGGCTTTCACTAATTGAGCTGTTTGAAGAAATTTGGTCAGCCAGAAGATAACACAGCAGGAAATAATAAACCCAGTTTTCTCCTGGGAGTGTTTTTAATTCATATGCTGGCTATTTGATCCTTAGAATTAAATAATGGGAAGACCCTTAACTGCAGGCTGATCCAAAGGGAAGTGTAAAGAGAGGATAGGAATTTCCCCTCTGAAAAGTAACTTTCTGGGCTGGTGAATCAGTTCTCTGTTCCCAGGTTGATAGTTAAGATGTACTCAACTTTGCAGCAGCATCATCCTTCTTTGGAGGTGTTGTCTGCCAAGTACTGTCCAGGAGTTCATTTGCCTTGGCACTGTGATCTAAAACACAGATATTTGACTGGAGTCAAGAACTCAGAATTGCATAAACCTGTTTCAGGAAGATTTTGCCAAGGGGAGGTTAGAGACTTGCTCCCCAGCATGATGCAGCTGATGTTCTTTTTGTCAGGGCCTTGTTGTTGGGTTTAAACACTGCTTTCATACCTGTGTGTAAGAAGCTCAAGGGAAAACTGCTTACATGTAAGGCAGGTTTAAAGTGTTTGCTGCTTAACAGGCTGCTGCAGCTTCAGATTTTAAGGTGATTTAACAACAACAGCAAAAAAAACCCCACCTCTGTGTTGGCTAAGCTGCAGATGATGCACATACCTAATCTCCTTGCCAAAGTCTTCCTCTCATATTGGTTTCTGAATTGTTTCTTGGCACAGGCTGCCCAGGGAGGTGGTGGAGTCCCCATCCCTAAAGGCATTCAAGAAATGTGTGGCCATGGCACCTGGGGACATGGTTTAGTGGCCATGGTGGTGTTAGGTTGAAGGTTGGATTCAATGATCTTAAAGGTCTCTTCCAGTTCTGTGGTTCTAAGCATTCACCCTCTTGGTGCAGTTTGTTCCCAGCTTCCTGGCAGCTGCAGCTCTGTGTGTGCAGGAGAAGGCAGGCTGCAGGCAGGCTGCAGGCAGGCTGGCACAGTGCCCAAAGCCAGAGGTGTTCTTCAGCAGGTTTTTTTATCTAGAACCCACACTGGCTGTTCTCTTCAACTGGATGGTTTGCTTCATCCTGCTTCTCAGTGAAGGCAGCACAGCAGCAGTGGGGTGCAGTGTCATAGGGGTGGAAGGGTGAGGAGGAGTTACTAGTGAAGAGGAAACNTCCAAGCTGGTTAATTCTGTGATTCTGTGAAGGTGTCCATGCCCATGACAGGGGGTTGGAACTGGATGATCTTCAAGGTCTCTTCCAACCCACACCATTCCATGACATGCACTGTCTCATTTTGCTCAATTGACCTTGAATAACAACAGAGTAGAAAGGACACCTGAAGCAAACAGATACTTTCAAACTTGGTCAGGCTCTGAGCAACTTGATCTAGTTAGGAATGTCCCTGCTTAACTACAGGGAGGTTGGACAAGATGACCTTTAGAGGTCCCCTTCCAACCCAAGCCATGATCCATGAACCTCCCAGTCCCTGCACTGGAGGCTCTGTGCCTCTTTCTGGTGGGGCATCAGGCCAAAAAAGCATAGCTGGGTCATTATTTAATGCAAACTGGGGGTCTGCTTCTCCTTCCTGTCCAACCAGTGAATTTCACAGGCTGCTTCTGCATCTTCATGTGTTTTGGGGGAGATAAACCCAGCTGAGGGCTTTAGTCCTCTGTGTGTTTGGGCAAAGGATGTCACAGGAGTGTGTGTGTGTGCACAGTCCTATATATATGTATGCAGAACCACAAACCACAGGCTGGGAATGCATTTGCCTAAAGCATTGTTAATTATGCTGCTCTGATTTTTATAGTGTTGATGACTTCATAAATTAATATATCAGGTTCTGAAAGTGCCTGAATTAAAGGCAAGGTTAAGGTCTTTCTGCTGAGCAGAAGTTACATCTCAAGGGACTGTCATGCCTTGAAAGTCTCAGGATTTCTCATCAAGGCATTAAATCCCAAGCTTTGGGAACTGCTTTGGAGGTGTTTGTGAGTTACAACATCTTTTAGATCCCTGGAAGCAATGACTTGAAGGTTACCTGGAAGATATCTTGACCAGAAATGCCTTCCAAATTCTGTATCTAGCACACAATGATGTGGCAGAATGAAGAGAACTGTTTTAACCTCAGTAAATGCAGACAGTAAATATGTATCCAGCCTTGAAAATTACTGTGAGAGGGGTTAAAATTGCATTTTTTAGTGCTAAATGCTGCTGGGCCAAGTCTGGTTGTTAATTAAGATGAATGGGATGGGAAGGATGAACACAGCATTTTAGCCTCAGAAGGTGATAGACCTTCAACAATCTATCAGAGCCCTGGGGGCATCAATGAACCTTAATGCCCTGACCAGCCTCACCTGATGCTAGACCTTCAAAACCCTCTGACAGCCCTGGGGGCATCAATTAATGCCCTGACCAGCCTCACCTGATGCTAGACCTTCAAAACCCTCTGACAGCCCTGGGGGCATCAATTAATGCCCTGACCAGCCTCACCTGATGCTAGACCTTCAAAACCCTCTGACAGCCCTGGGGGCATCAATTAATGCCCTGACCAGCCTCACCTGATGCTAGACCTTCAAAACCCTCTGACAGCCCTGGGGGCATCAATTAATGCCCTGACCAGCCTCACCTGATGCTAGACCTTCAAAACCCTCTGACAGCCCTGGGGGCATCAATTAATGCCCTGACCAGCCTCACCTGATGCTAGACCTTCAAAACCCTCTGACAGCCCTGGGGGCATCAATTAATGCCCTGACCAGCCTCACCTGATGCTAGACCTTCAAAACCCTCTGACAGCCCTGGGGGCATCAATTAATGCCCTGACCAGCCTCACCTGATGCTAGACCTTCAAAACCCTCTGACAGCCCTGGGGGCATCAATTAATGCCCTGACCAGCCTCACCTGATGCTAGACCTTCAAAACCCTCTGACAGCCCTGGGGGCATCAATTAATGCCCTGACCAGCCTCACCTGATGCTAGACCTTCAAAACCCTCTGACAGCCCTGGGGGCATCAATTAATGCCCTGACCAGCCTCACCTGATGCTAGACCTTCGAAACCCAATCAGAGCCCTGGGGGCATCAGTAAACCTTAATGACCATGATCAGTCTCACCTGATGCTAGACCTTCAAAACCCTCTCAGAGCTCTGGGGGCATCAATTAATGCCCTGACCAGTCTCACCTGATACTAGATCTCCAAAACCCAATCAGAGCCCTGGGGGCATCAGTAAACCTTAATGACCATGATCAGCCTCACCTGGTGCTAGACCTCCAAAACCCAATCAGAGCCCTGGGGACATGAGTAAACCTTAATGACCATGATCAGCCTCACCTGGGACCTTCACCAACACCCATGAACTCAGGAAGTTCAGCTTTTAAGCCCTCCTCAGTCCCTTCCAGGCTGTGCTGGAGGAGTGTTTGTCTTCTCCTTGGCCACAAGGAATGTCTGTCTGACCAACCCTGGGGCATCAGGCCATCTGGACTTCAATCTACAGCCTGGCTTGAAGCCCTCTCCAATTGCTGTGCGCCTGCCTGATGTTTGCTCACCCAAGACCTCACCCTGACCTATGCATTGACTTCCCAGCTTGACCTGCTGCAACACTGCAATGCCTCCTGATTATCTGGACTCTTGGCTGGGCCTGGCCACCACCTCTGGGGCAGTCCTGCTCACCTCACTGAGGTGCTCTGCCATTGATTCTTAGCAAGAGCAGAAGCCAGGATCTAACCACGGTTAAGCACCACACTTGGTGGAGTTAGGTAATGGTTGGACTCTGTGGTCTGAAAGGTCTATTCCAGCTGAATGCTTTGCTGGTTCTGTGATAATTTATTGTGACTACTTTGGAGGATCCATGAGGGAGCTGATTTCACCCCAGCAGCCCTTGGAGGAATCCAACAACAGAAGAGCTGAACGCAGCTCATGTCCGCAGCCGCTACAAACAGGTATGCCCCAAAGGCTTTTCCTGAGAGTCTGTCTCTAGTTAGCCTGCTTTCCCCCTTCCTTTAGGTTCTTAATTGCATGGGAATGCTTGGAAATTAGGCTTTTTTCCCCCTAGTTTAGCCTCTCTCTGGTCTTAATGGTTCATTAAAGAAAAGGCAAAAAGCTTTCTGGAGAGGGATTCTCAAGCACTGCCTGTGGTAAGCCTCTTGCTCCCTGCTCCAGCTTTAAATCAGCATCCTCTCCAGATCTGCCACTGCATCTTCTTAATCCTAAGAACTTCAGGATATGTTTTATTTTTTTTTCTCTCCTTTCCAGAGGAATTTTAATTATTTTTAGTATCACAGCATGGAAGAAAACAAACTGATGCAAAAGCCTCCTTTGCTGTGGTGAGAATGTGAAGTAGTTTTGCTGTCGACTCTCGGTGGGTTACTTGCATGTAAATAAATTAAAGGGGGATTTTTTTTTTTCCTTTTTTTTTTTGAGGGGGAATAATCTTTTGTTAGCATCGAATTCAGTTAATGTGGCTGCTATGGTAACAGATGAGCAGGAGCCAGGCTGGCATGGTGAAGCTTAATAGCAAAGCAGCTGAATGTAGTGATGAATTTAGCGGGAGGAAGGAGGGGAGAGAGCACAAATCCTTCAGCGATGCTGTGAAGTGAGTCACCAATTAAGCTGCAGATGAGGAAGGGCTTCCACATTTTATTTACAGCTGATTCAAATCAGGTTGTTTTTTTTCTTGGTGATTAGGTTTAGAGCAGGAAGAGTGACAGACTGGAGCTTTGGGGAGCAGGAAATTGGAGTGAGTCTTTTTCAGATGATGCTTCTCTTTTTTTTTTGTTCTATGCTCACCTTGAATCAGCTCCTTTGTGTGGCTGCTAAAGGTGGCATTGTTGTGGTGATTGCTCAGTGCTGTCCTGAGTGACAGCTGCAGAATCCCAGCACGGTGGTGGTTGGATGATCTCCAGAGGTCCCTTCCAGTGCAATCCCACCCCTAAAGCAGGGGCACAGCAGCTTGCCCAGGATCACAATGTCCAGGTGGATTTGGAATCTCTCCAAAGGAGACTGCACAACTTCCAGGGCTCCAGCACCCTCACAGCAAAGATGTTTCTTCTCTTGCTCAGATGGAAGCTCCTGGGTTCCAGTTTGTGCCCATTGCCCCTTGTCACAGGGCACTGTTGGAAAGAGTCTGGTCCCATCTTCTGACTTAGGGAATGGTAAGGTTGGAAGGGACCTCGAAGCTCATCTAGTTCCAACCCCCTGCCGTAGGTAGAGACACCTCCCACTAGTACAGGTCACCAGGACTTGACCTTCCTCTGATGTTCTTGACTTTGGATATTGCCAGGAAAATGGCAATTTTTTTCCTGCCCTTCAAAGTTTTGGTCTGTAGATGATGATAGGAATTGGCCTCGAGTTGCACCAGGGCAGGTTTAGTTTGGGCATAAGAAGAAACTTCTGTACTGAAAGGGTTCTCAAGTCCTGAACAGGCTGCCCAGGGAAGGGGTTGAGTTCCCATCCCTGGAGGGGTTTAAAAGAAGCAAAGATGTGTTGCTGAGGGACATGGTTTAGCAGCAGCCTTGGGAGAGTTAGAGAAGGGTTGGACTGCATCTGGAGCATCTCTTCCAACTGAAACAATTCTGTGATTCTGTTTCCCTGTTTCACCCTGTTAGGCTAAGAATAAAGGGGTTTAACTCCCTCTTAAGAGGATAAGTGGTGGATGTTTTGACTTTGGGTTTTTTTTTTTTTTTACCCTTTAGTGTAAAGAGGCTCTCACTCCAGAGCTTGGCCATCAGGTAAATCAGGACTGAGTTCTGTAGGGAGGGGTTTGGAGGAAAGACTGCAGAAATGTCATCTTGGGCCATGCCAGCTTGAGCTTAATAGAGGTGATGAACCCATTCTGTACCTGGCTGCTGAGTGGCTCCTGGGTTTTAAGCTCCAAAACTGGTTTTGGGTGGTGGTTTTGTTTTGTTTTTTTCCCCCCCTCACATTCTGCTATGGCTTCTACTATGCTGAATTAATGATTTATCTGAGCTTTTGGGGGAGAGGCTTTGTCATCTGAAGCTCTTCTTGCTGAAACATCAAGAGAGAATTCTGATTGCTGCCTCAGTGGGCAGGTTTGTGTGACACAGAAAGTTCCAGAGCACTGAGTCTTTGCTGCAGAAACTTCACCCCAAGCTTTAGCAGCATGAATGTCATGGAATGGAAATGAGTCCAGAAGGCAGTAAATAGATTATTTACTGTCAGTAAATAGTGCCAGGCAGTGTAAATTGCAGAGATGTGGAAGTTTTTAGCAATGCAGGGTTTGGAGAAGTGCTGGAGGGGAAGGAATGGGACATGATGGGAAAGGCAAAGGTTTGCAAGAACAAAAGAAATGTGGGATGGAAAGGTGGAGTGAAAATGGTTGGAGTGGAGGCTGTTCAGAAGGCTGTCAGGGAAAGGGTTAAGGAGGTGACAACAGGGCTAGCTCTTGGTTTTTGTTGTAGTGGAGAGCTGAGAAAAGAGGGAGATGATTTATTGCTGGGAAAGTTAGAGAAGCGTGTGTGTGTGTTCTGCACAAGTGAGCAGTGTTGTCAGTACCAGGAGTTCAATTTGGGTCTCTGGTCTGTGCTGTGAGCTTGTTAAAATGAGTGAGGACTGTCACTGCTGGGCAGGGAATGTGTCCTTGGCAGTCTACTTTTATTAGGTGAGAGGCTTTGGACCTGATCTGTCCTGTTTGATTGCCTCACCCTCTGGGGAGCTGGAGCAGCTCTATAAAGGACTCTTGATTTCCATTTCAGTGATGTGAGGGGGAAATACTCTTGGGTCCTTCACAGCCTAATTCTGGGGGTGTGTGGCAAGCTGCTGTAGTTTGAGATGTGCCCTGAAAGAGTTCATTGCTTGGGCTGAGGAAGGCAAAGCAACCTCTTACCTGCAACATCTTTCTTAGCCTTGGAAATGCTTTTTTTTTTTTTCTTGTTTTTGAGTCATTGTTGGAAGGAAAGTTCCATTAAGTGATGCATTTCAAACAGTGCTGCCATGCAAATGATTAATAGCAACACCTCAGATTATGAGGGGCTGGCTGTTTCCTTTCTGAATTTCACTTGTAGGAAGTATATTTCATCCCCAGACACTTCTTTTACCTTCTGCTTCATAAAGCTGCACAGTGCTGAATAGTTGATTTGAGCAAGAAGGTGAGGTCAGGGCAATTTCCTTGTCTCTGACAAAGTAGTCACAGAATCACAGAACCTTAGAGGTTGGAAGGGACCTCCAGAGGTTGAGTCCAAGCTCCCTGCCAAGACACAATAACCTAGGGTAGTGATCCTGGTAGTCCTGATCCTTGAGGTCATTAAACCATTCCTACTCAGGCTGCCTTTATTCCCTGAGAGTTCTCCAGCAAAACTATTCTGAACTATTCTATTGGAGACCTCCAACACAAGCAGGACATGGAAGTGTTGGAGCCAGTCCAGAGGAAGCCACCAAGATGCTGTGAGGACAGGCTGAGAGAGTTGGGGCTCTGCAGCCTGGAGAAGAGAAGGCTTCCAGGAGACCTTGGAGTAGCCTTCCAGGATCTGAGGGGGCCTACAGAAGGCTGTGGAGTGACTATTGACAAGGGCTTGGAATGCCAGGCCAAGGGGCAATGGGTTTGAAGTGGCAGAGGGAAGATTGAAAGTGGATGTTAGGAGGAAGTTGTTTGCAGTGAGGGTAGGAGACACTGGCACAGGTTGCCCAGGGAGGCTGTGGAGCACAGAATCACCCAATGTGATATTTGACATTGGGTGATTCTGTGCTCCACAACCTCCCTGCAGGTGTTCAGGACCTGGTTGGATGAGGCCTTGAGCAACCTGTTCTAGTGGGAGGTGTCCCTGCCTATGGCACAGGGGGGTTGGCACTGGCTGAGCTTTGAGGTCCCTTCCAACCTAAACCATTCTATGACTCTATTCCTGAGGAGTTGGCATTTTTGCTTTGGAAACAAACCAGAGCAAATTCAGAGGGCTGGAGCACCTCTCCTATGAAGACAGCCTGAAAGGACTGGGGACAGGGAGACCTCAGAGCTGCTTTTCTGTACCTGAAAGGGGCTTCAAAAGGGTTCAAGAGGGACTGTTTGGAAGGGCTTGGAGTGATAGGATGAGAGGCAATGGTTTGAAAGTGGAGCAGGGCAGATTTAGGTTGGACATCAGGAGGAAGTTCTGCACACTGAGAGTGGTGAAATACTGGAACAGGTAGCCCAGAGATGTGGCTGAGGCCACATCCCTGGAGACAGCCAAGATTAGACTTGCTGTGTCCCTGGGCAGCCTGCTCCAGTTGGAGCTGTCTCTGCTGACTGCAGGGGGCTTGGACAAGATGACCTCTGAGGGTCCCTTCCAACCTGATGCAATCTGTGAAGCTGTGAAATTGCAGGTAGGGATTTAGAAAGGAGCTCTCCTTTTCAACACCTTGGCCTTTGTGTGCTGTGGCTGTGCTGGAGTTCTGCAGGTCTCTTGCTGGGCCACAGTCAAGGTTTGGGCTGCCAGAGGAAGGGCTACAAGCATGTGTTGAGAGAGCTGAAGTACTGCAGGAAGATCAGAGTTGCTTGGAGCACATGGGTGTGATTAATTCGATGAGCTCAGTGGTTTATAATTACTGAGCTGCTCACAGTGCTCTGAACTAATAAGGGAGCTGTCTCCACTCTGGACATGGAAAGGCAAAAGCATAGAGAAGAAAAGCTGCAAGCACTTGGAAGTCATGGAGAAATAAAGATGCTCAGCAAAGCCTTCCTTGTGTCAAACAAACAAAAAAACTGAGTCTAGAGCTTGAAAGAGAGCAGAGATGCCTGACTTGCAGGCTGCTCTGCTGTGAAGTTACTCATTCTCCAGCAGGGATCCTGTTGGTGTCATTAGAGTGGTGTAATAAATTGCACCACAAAATGTTCATTTCCTGCTTTGCAGTGAATCCCACAGAATTTTCTCAGCTGCTCTGAGCAGAACAGGCTGGCTTGGGTTGGGATTTTTTTTTCTCCCTCTCTTTCTCTTTTGGGTAGTTCAGATTTTTGACCCTTCATAGAGCACTTCAGGATTTTGTTTTCTGCCTGGGATGCTGTGGGTTTGAGTGGTTTTTATGCTTGGAGTGAAGGGATTGCAGAGGAGGCTGGTTTGGATTTTGGTCATTTTCACAGCTAGCAAATTGCTCTAAGAGAAGTCTTCACCCTTAGCTCTGCTTCTGCTTGGACCTGTCGTGGTCCTCATGCACCCTTAGCTCTGCCTGTGCTTGGACCTGTCGTGGTCCTCAGGCACCACCCTTAGCTCTGCCTGTGCTTGGACCTGTCGTGGTCCTCAGCACCACCCTTAGCTCTGCCTGTGCTTGGACCTGTCGTGGTCCTCATGCACCACCCTTAGCTCTGCCTGTGCTTGGACCTGTCGTGGTCCTCATGCACCATGAGTCTCTCCAGCCTGTATTTCCAGTGGGATTTACCTACCTCTACCAGCTCTGTGTTTGGGACTGAAAGGCAGCCTGGGCAGGGTGAAGTCTGATGGCAGCTGAGGAGCTGGGTGTGGGCAGGATGAGAAGAGGCAGGTGGAGTGAATCAGCCATGGGAAGCCAGGAGGGGTGGCTGTGTGGAGGAGAGGCAGGTTGGTTGTCCTCATGCTTAGCAGGAAATGCAACTTGTAAAGCCACCTGGGGAAAGGACTGGAGAAGGGTTACCTGCTGGCTCTTACTGAAGGTGCTGAGCCCTTCCAGACCCTCAGGCCATTACCTAGAGTTCAGGCTCCTGGAGATGGTGGCCCCAGAGGCAGACAGAAGGCTGCAGTCTCCTGACAGCTCCAGAGGGGGTTGACCAGATCATCACAAAGTACTGCCCTCAATCTTTTCAGCCCTCTGTGCTGTGGGTGGACAGCTGAGAGCCTGTAGTAGCCTTTGGTTTTCTGTGGAAGGGGAACCTATTTCTGGCTCCTGGCTGCCAATGACCTTTAGTGCTACGAGGGGAAAAAACTCTGCAACCAGCAGCTTTGGGCACTGTGGTGTAAGCATTGCTCAGGCAGGACAAAGAAGATTCCCTTTTCCCTGGTGGTTGCTTAATACCCAGGTACAGCAGCACACCTGGAAGGCCTTGGAGCCAGGCAAGATGAGACATGGCCAAAACCTTTTTGCCTCAACACGTTTCAAGTTCCCTGCTGAGGAGAAAGTGTATTTATGTGTGTTGCTCTCAGGCATCTGCAAACTGTTCCTGTGTCCTTCAGCAGCCTCACTCAGGCTCTTTCCAGGCTCTTGAGGATATTTTGCTGCCTGGAAAGATGCATTTTCCTTTTGCCTTGTGTTTTCAGTGCCTGCAGGTGAGGAACTCAGGTCCTGACACAGATATGGAGGAGGAGGAGGCTTGAAGGGAGCTTACGAGAAACCTCAAAGGGACTTTGGACAGGGGCTTGTAGTGGTAGGGTGTGGTGGTTTGAGGGATCCCAGGTCCCCCTTGAACAGAACCATAGGGACAGAGGTCCATGCCAAGGAGACTGGGGTCACCTGGAACCCCTCAAACCATGACATTGGGTGGGGGGATATGGATTGAAGCTTGAGGGGGGACAGATTTAGACTGGAGATTAGGAAGAAATTCTTTGCAGTGAGGGTGGGGAGACACTGGAACAGGTTGCCCAGGGAGGTCATAGNTGTAGCCCCCTTCAGATCCTGGAAGGTGTTGACCTAAAAAATCATCTAGTTCCAACCCCCTGCCATAGGCAGGGACACCTCCCAGTAGAACAGGTCACCCAAAGCCTCATCCAGCCTGGCCTTGAACACCTCCAGGGAGGTTGTGGAGCACAGAATCACCCAACGTGATCTAAGATCACGTTGGGGGATTCTGTGCTCCACAACCTCCCTGGGCAACCTGTGCCAGTGTCTCACCACCCTCACTGCAAACAACTTCCTCCTAACATCCACTTTCCATCTCCCCTCTGCCACTTCAAACCCATTGCCCCTTCCTCCTGCCATTGCATGTTCCCTTGAGCAACCTGGGCTAGAGGGAGGTGTCCCTGCTCATAACAGGGGGTTGGAGCTGGATGATCTTTAAGGTCCCTTCCAGCCAAAACCCTTCTATGAATCTGAACTGCAAAATCCTATCTAATTAGCAAAGATACTGCTGCAACTCTCTTAAAAAAAAAAACAAAAACAAACAGAAAACAATTACACAGCAAATGAACAACCCCTGGCAGCTGAAGTGATGCTTATTGGCAGAATGGAGATGAATTTCACCAAGCTTTGGGCAAAGTGTATGTAACTCAACCACACTGAGGTGTTTCTTCTGCAGTTCCCAGACCACAGAGCTCAGCTTGTTCTCAGGGGAATGGGTGAGTGTGGTTTTGGTGGTGTCAGTTAGGTGAGAGGCTCACAGGTAATTTGGATCCATTAGTCCTCACAGGGCAGTGGCATGTCAAAAATGCACCTAAAGGAGGCAGAAGTGTTTTTAATTCCCAAGCTGTGTGCTGGAAGGAGAAGAGAAGGCAAAGGGGAGAACTTACTGTTCTGTACAACTGCCTGAAATGAAGTTGCAGACAGGTGAGTGTCAGTCTCCCAAGCAGCAATATGACAAGAAGTGGCCTCAAGCTGCACCAAGGGAGGTTTTAGATTGGGTAATATGAATAATTTATGTCCTGACAGAGTGGTCAGGCAGTGGAACAGGCTGCCCAGGGAGGTGGTGGAGTCTCCAACCCCGGGGGTGTTCAAGAAATCTGTAGAACTTGATGGCATGGTTTGGTGTGCACAGTGGTGCTGGGCTGATGGTTGGGCTTTTGCTGGTCCTGTCCTCTCATTTTCATTGCTCCCATGGAGTGTTACAGGCTCTTGGGTGTGGGCTGCTTGCTGGCCACTAAGCTGCACACCAGGCTGAATGGTTTACTGTGCTTTTTGAGCTGGTCTCTGCCTTGGCTATGCAAAACTTAGCTCAGCCAGGTGAGACTGAAGAGTCAGTTCAGGAGAGCATCTCTTGCCTTAGTGCAACATCAGCACAACTTCACTGCAGGATGTAAATCCTCTCAGACCTGCTCTTGAGAGTGTTAACAACCTTGCTGGTGAACTTGAAGCATTCCAAAGCTCTCTTTTGGATGAGGTTTCATCTTAAGTGATCATGGGTTTGATTGAACATTGCTGAAGTTAGCAGAAACTCTTCAGCAGCCCTGATCCAGTCTGTGACTGTTCTAAGCCCTTCACTAGCAGCTGAAGCTCTTTCTGAAAAGACAGAGCACTCTGTTTCCTTGGGCATCTGGCTTGATCCATCACATCTGGAGCTTGAAATGTCATCTGATGCTTTCTGCAGAGGGCTGTACAGTGACTATACATTGGAATTGCACATTAAGCTTGGTTTAGCCCTTGTAAAATCAGAGGAGGACCAGCCAGAATGCCAGACTGGGCAGGAAGTTTTATTACAGTTTAATCTGAGTGAGGAGGAGTTGTTGCTGCCTTTTCTTCTGGGGATTTTCAGTTTGGGAACAGTTCAAACTGCAGCTGGGTCAGGATGTGTGTGGACAACAGTGTGGCCTTTCAGAGAGAAGCAAACAGATGTTCAAGCAGAAATTAAAATAAATTAAAGCTGACCTTTCCTCTGCTTTAGCTGCCATTAGGAAGAGGTGAAGCCTCCAGGGGAAGCTCCAGAAGTGAAGAGAGGGGAAGTTCAGAGGGGTCCTGTTGCAGAAATAGCTGCTGTGATGGATTGACTGTTTCCTTGGCTTTTTCAGCAGGTTTTGAACATTACACATGAGCAGGTTTGTTGTTTTGTTTTTTTTTTTTTTTGCCAAGTGTTTTCTTAGTCATCATCTTGCCTAGACTTCCCCCTCCACCCCTCCTCCAAATAGTTTGTTTTTTTTTGAATGAATACCTTTCTACCTAAGACTTTGGAGCATGGAGGCATCAATATTGTCATAGTAACTGGAGCTGCAGCCCTGGCTCTCAGCCAGGCAATCTGGTGACTCATGGCTTGAATGTGGGTGTCTGGAAGTGAACTAAGTTGTGATTCTCAGGTGAATCAATGAAGTAGTATTTGTGTTTGCATTTCTACTTGATTTTTTTTTTTTCTTCTTCCCTAGGAGGTAATTTGAATCTTTTTACTTCCCCACATACCTATTTTCACTTCTGTCATTCAGGATGTTTAACTCCCTGCTTTCAGCATCCCAGTACTAAATACAGCTGTGTGGTGAATTCATACCTGAGTGGTGGTTTTATTTTGTTGCTGTTGTTGGTTTTATTTTAGCTTCAAATTCAGAAAGTGTGAAACCTGCAAGCTGGAATTTTTATTCTAGAGCAGCTGAAGTTAATTCTGGATGCATCTGAGAAGAGGTTTGTGCACCCCTGTGTGTGAATGTGGTCTCTGTGTGGGACAGCAGAATGTGATAATTGCAGGTCAGGGTTTCTAAATGCAACCTCAGGTCCTCTAAATGTGGTTTGTGCCCATGCTGAGTCCTACCTGATGTTTGTGTTGGTCTCTGTATCAAGTAACTGAGCACACACAGAGGCAGAGATGCAAAGAGCAAGGCTGCCTTGTGGGCACCAACACCTTTGGGTACTGCTGCTACCAAGAATCACAGAATGGTAAGGTTGGAAGGGACCTCGAGGATCAGCCAGTTCCAACCCCCTGCCATAGGCAGGGACACCTCCCACTAGCACAGCTCACTCAAGGCCTTGTCCAGCCTGGCCTTGAACACCTCCAGGGAGGAAGCAGCTACAACCTCCCTGGGCAACCTGTGCTGATGGCTCACCCTCACTATAAAGAATGAATTCCTTGTCTTTGAGAAGCTCCAGAAGAAAGGATCCTCCTCTTTGAAAGGTGAATCCCTTCAGAGTGTGTGTGATAGACCTGAAGAGCCTCATTGAATTGTGGAGTCGTTGAGGTTGGAAAAGACCTCTAAGATGATCAAGTCCAACCATCAACCCAACCCCACCATGGCCACACATTTCTTGAACACCTCCAGGGATGGGGACTCCACCACCTCCCTGGGCAGCCTGTTCCAATGCCTCACCACTCTTGAAGCAAAGGAGTTGTTCCTGATCTCCAACCTAAACCTCCCCTGGCACAGTTTCAGGCTATTTCCTCTTGTTCTATCGCTGTACTAGAGAGAGGAGCCCAACCCCACCTCACTACAACCTCCTTTTTGGGGAGTTGGAGAGAGCAATGAGGTCTCCCCACAGCCTCTAATTGTACAGGAGTTGTGTGTGAGTTTGCAGTGAGAGTCTGAGATCTGAGGGGTCTCTGGAAAGCACAAGCTGCTTATGGATGGAGCTGTCTGTGCTCACCAGGAGGAGGATCTGCTGCTTATCTGCTTCACTTCAGTTGCTGTCACTGTGGCTGCAGAGCTGCCTTGCTCTGTCCTCTGCCCTTCACAGAGTCGTGGGAGTGGATGGGTACAAGATACAAAAACTTTGGGAATAACCTTGTGTGTCACAGTGTTTTCCCTGCTGTCTTTGAGTTTATCAACCAAAAAGGAGTCATTGTCACCCATTTAAGACTCCAGGGACCTTTCCCTCTCTGCCTTCCTGCTCTCCTGCTTTTTACCACTGTGTGGTTAAGATGATTGATTTTTGTCTTTTTTTTCAGTGGGCTGTGCTGGGCCCTGGATAGCTCTTCCCTACAATCAAAAGAGGTTCATTCTGTGGCTAGATCTGTGTTTTTTGCCTTCTGCCAGGAGTGTTGCAATCTCCCATCCATGCTGGAGCTCCTGCAGTGGTTCCTCNCTTTGAGGTCCCTTCCAACCCTACCATTCTCTGATTCTATTTGTCAGTCAGCAGCCTTCTGATGTCTGGTGCTTTGGGTTAGCTGCTGAGATAAGTTTTCCTGTGAAAGTCTGTAGCAGGTTTTTTAGTGCTGCTGCAAGCTCCACACCCATGGTGTAATCCTGCTCTTGAGGCTTCAAGTCCTTTGTGCAGCTGTGCAGGAGTGGGAAGGTTGACATCAGAGGTTCAGTAGGGCAAGAGAGTCACCTTGGGTGCACCTCCTGCCCAGCTGCATGGCAGCACTGAGGATGTGTGGAGGAACCAGAGGCTGCTTACACACCACAGCAAAAATGTGCTAGCAGGAGGACTTGTTGGGACCAAAGAGTTGTTTGCCTTCCACCTCAGTATCTGTTTCAAACCCTCCCCTTTCTGTTTTCTTTTTATTTTAATAAAGCAAAAGGAGGAATTTGTTCCTTAACACAATTGTTGCATTATATTCTGAGCCTCATGTGTTTGCAGAATGTACAACTGAGAGAGATTAGGTGTGGGGGAGAAGGGAAAAGCAAACCTCTGAGGCCCCTGTGTGCTTTGCAAACCATCTCTTTGTGCTTCTGAGGTGCCCTGAAATGCTTTTTCTCTGATGTGAGTTGTTCTGTCTGGAGGATTTTTGTGGTTTGTTTTTTTTCCTTCTATTAAATTAGAGTTGTTCTGTGTGGGGATTTTTTTCATTTTCTATTAGAATTCTTGTGTGATGTTTTTCCACCTCATAGTAGAGTTGTTGTGTGAGTTGTTTTTCCCACTATCAGATTAATTTTGTTTGGGGTTTTTAAATTATTTTGCTCTAGTGTAGATGTTCTTCAGCAGGAGGGAGGAGAAAGCTGGACCAGGGCTGTTGCCTTGAAAAAGTAGGGAAAGATCCTTTTGTGTCCTTTCTTTTTCCTGTATGGGTATTAGCACTTCATTTGCCTGTTGTGTGGATTTTATATCATCATTCCTGTTGGGAATGAGTGTGGAGGAGGAGAATGAAGTAATCCTTCCTCAAAGGCATCTGCTGCTGCTCAACAGCTTACTGCTGTGCTTCCTGCCTCACCTGGTGAAGCTGCTGCCTCATGGCTGCCCTGGTGAATGTCTGTCACCAACAGCAAGGACTCACTTGAGCTGTTTTGATGTCACCATTGACTCCTGTGCCTTTCTTGTTTGGTGAACATCTGTTACCAACAGCAAGGATTAATTTTGAGCTGTTTTGGAGTCGTCATTGACTCCTGTTCTGTGGCTTTCTTGTTTTACTGCAGTTCCTGAGGCTGACTGTCCTGTCTATCATAGAATCAGGCAGGGTTGGAAGGGACCACAAGGATCAGCCAGCTCCAACCCCACTGCCATGCCCAGGGACACCTCACACTAGATCAGGCTGGCCACAGCCTCATCCAGCCTGGCCTTAAGCACCTCCAGGAATGAGGCTTCCACCACCTCCCTGGGTAACCCTTTCCAGGCTCTCACCACCCTCCTGCTGACCAACTTCTTCCCAACATCCAGTCTGACTCTCCCCATTTCCAGCTTTGTTACATTCCCCCCAGTCCTGTCACTCCCTGAGAGCCTAAAAATTCCCTCCCCAGCTTTCTTGCAGCCCTCTTCAGATACTGAGAGGCCACAATAATGTCACATTGGAGCCTTCTCTCCAGCCTGAACAGCCTCAGCTCCCTCAGTCTCTGCTCACAGCAGAGCATCTCCAGCCCTCTGAGCATCCTCATGGCCTTTCTCTGGACACCTTCCAGAGAAATATGTCTAGAACATACTTGAGGCTACATATAAATAGGTCTCATATTTTATCTGCCAGCAACTGGAGGAGCTGTCTGTAAAGGACAACCTGGTGTTGAATCTTGGGAGAAGTGGCAGAGGAACATTTGTGTGCTTTTATTGTTTGCCCTTCAGTCAGGTGGGAGCAAAAGGGATCAATTTATTTAGTGTGAAGGTTCGTAGAGGAATACAGAAGTAAATGAAACATAAATCATGGCATTTGGTGATTCTTTCTTGGAAATTGTGGGGAGATTTGATGAACATGTCTGGTGAAATGCAAACAAACAGCAGGGCAGGTAGGAGAGCAATTTGGCTTCCCAATTAGGATGAGGGACAGCATTTCCAGACAAAGGATGAGCTGCATTTTGTCCCCTGGTAGCCAAATTTGACAGCACAGCAGCTGTGCTGGAAAGAACCTGATGCAAACAAATTCTTCTTTAAGGTTTTGTTCTTCTTGAAGTGTTTAGGATCCACCTGATGCAGCTGTTCAGCCTCAGAATGTGGAGCTGTTTATGCTCTTA
>WBNM01000093.1:1805-18828 GCA_013399055.1 Ramphastos sulfuratus | reverse complement strand
ATTGTGCCTACCCAGCTGCAGGACCTTACACTTGGCCTTGTTGAATGTCCTGAGGTTGGCCTGGGCACAGCTCTGCAGCCTGTGCAGGTCCCTCTGGATGGATCCCTGCCCTCTAGCAAGTGACTGTGCCACACAGCTTGGTGCCAGCTGCAGCCTTGCTGAGGGTGCACTGACAAAGATATCAAACAGATTTCCACCATCTTCTCTTCAGCCAGACCTGCACAAAGAACTCAGATGACTCTTTTGAACTAATTTGGGTGCCTTGAAAATTTTCCCCAACATTTCAGTAGCTGGACCAGATGAATGGGGGTTAGTAAACCACCTCCTCTAGTAGGATATATCTGCCCCAACTTGAAAGTTGGGTAGCTGTGTCTGGGATTTCTCCTGCAGACAACTAAGCACCTCCCAAAGGTGACCTGTCTTTAGTGCTTGCCTTAGGATAAGATTAATTCCCTCCTGAGCAGTGCTGTCAGCCTGGTTTTGTCCTGACTGAAAAGGCAACCTAGGGTTGGGTAGCTTGCACTGAGGTTTCTCACACAGGGTGAAGGCAGCTCTGTTGGAAGGTAAAATATAGAGGGGATTGAAATCTCTTGGTGCCAAAAATGCCTTCTGGAAAGGCTGCAAAGCTTCCTGACTAATCAATGCTTAGTCTCTCTCGTCCCTCAGGGGGGTCTTTTGTAGAATCAACCAGGTTGGAAGAGACCTCCAAGCTCACCCAGCCCAACCTAGCACCCAGCCCTAGCCAATCAACCAGAGCATGGCACTAAGTGCCCCATCCAGGCTTTGTTTGAACACCTCCAGGGATGGGCACTCCATCACCTCCCTGGGCAGCCCATTCCAATGCCAATCTCTATGGCAACAACTTCCTCCTGNGAGTCATTCCCCACTGGAATGGGCTGCCCAGGGAGGTGGTGGAGTCACCGTCCCTGGAGGTGTTCAAGGCAGGTTTGGACGTGGCACTTGGTGCCATGGTCTGGTCTTGAGGTCTGTGGTAATGGGTTGGACTTGATGATCTTTGAGGACTCTTCCAGCCTTGGTGATACTGTGATACCTTAAATGTCTTCCTCGGCAGTGCTGCAGAGCTGACAGGAGCTAGGTGCAAATTCAGCTACCTTGAGATGCTGTGTTGGGTTTGCAGGGGCTGTGTCTGCTCAGTGTCCAATGCTGTTGGTTCTGAGGCAGCACTTGAGCAGGCAGCAGCAGCAGTGCCACCCCCAGCAGAACCTTTTGGTGTTTCACTGAAGTGAGAACAGCTCTGCCTTTTGTACTGAGACAGAAAGATTAAAACCACTTGATGGAGGTCATGCTGCAAGCTGATGGCAAAGCCAGGGCTGAAAGGCAGTGATCCATCAGCCAAGCTTGTTCTGTCCCTGGGTGCCTGGCAGCAGAGCCCAACCCCAGCTGGCTACAACCTCCCTTTAGGTAGCTGCAGAGAGCAATGAGGTCTGCCCTGAGCCACCTCTTCTGCAGGCTGCACACCCCCAGCTCCTTCAGCCTCTCATATTGAGCTTTAAAAGTCTCTCTTGCTCCTATAGAAGAGCTGAGACAACAGGGACTGGGATGAGAATGAAATTTTACTCAAAGGAGCCATGGTGGTGCTTGAGCCATTTTATTTGTCAGCAAGGTGTGGGGAAGCTGAAAACCTAACAGGGAACCAGGCTGCAATTACTGAGAGCTTCTATTTCATTAAGGAAGAAACTCTTTAAGTTGTTGCAAGCCAGACCAGTTCTGAACAGTGCAGAGACTCTCTTCTTTTTGTGTCTGTGTTTAATGGGTGATTATTTCCTCCCAGGACATGCAGGAAGGCAAATGTTTTCCATTTTCCAGCCACACTTTCAGTTGTGTGGTCAGTGTGGCTTGCTACTTGGTTGGGCAGAGCACGAAACTGAACTGCTTGTTGCAAACCACACAACCAGGTGGAAGGAGCATATTGTTTGGTGCTCAAAAGGAGGCTCTTCTGGTGACCTGCCTTTTAGGTGTTGAGATGCATGCAGGAAAGAGCAGGTACCACTTCTGTTGTCTGAGCAATGCCTCTGCTGCTGCACGCTGTGCAAAGCTCTCAAGTGTAGAAAAAGAGCTGAAAACTTGAGAGGGCTTCAGTGAAAGAGCAGTTGTGTTCCTGCCAGCTGAGAATTTCTAAGGGCTGTCCAGATAAACTCTTATCTTGGGGAAGATAAGGGGTAGCTGTAATTCAAAACAGGCAGCACTAGTTTGGGCACTGGCAGAAAACTTCAAGCTGGGTGTTTAAATCATAGAATGGGTTAGGTTGGAAGGGACCTCAAAGCTCAGCCAGTTCCAACCCCCTTGTGCCATAGGCAGGGACATCTCCCACTANNNNTGACCTTTGAAGGTTCCTTCCAACCCAAACCAGTCTATGATTTTGGGGGACTAGTGGTAAGGAATAGCTGCTACCACAGCAGAGAACAGTGAAAAGCAAAGAGGAGCAGTAGAAAATGCTGATGACAGGGAGTCACTGCNCAATTACTGAGAGCTTCTATTTCATTAAGGAAGAAACTCTTTAAGTTGTTGCAAGCCAGACCAGTTCTGAACAGTGCAGAGACTCTCTTCTTTTTGTGTCTGTGTTTAATGGGTGATTATTTCCTCCCAGGACATGCAGGAAGGCAAATGTTTTCCATTTTCCAGCCACACTTTCAGTTGTGTGGTCAGTGTGGCTTGCTACTTGGTTGGGCAGAGCACGAAACTGAACTGCTTGTTGCAAACCACACAACCAGGTGGAAGGAGCATATTGTTTGGTGCTCAAAAGGAGGCTCTTCTGGTGACCTGCCTTTTAGGTGTTGAGATGCATGCAGGAAAGAGCAGGTACCACTTCTGTTGTCTGAGCAATGCCTCTGCTGCTGCACGCTGTGCAAAGCTCTCAAGTGTAGAAAAAGAGCTGAAAACTTGAGAGGGCTTCAGTGAAAGAGCAGTTGTGTTCCTGCCAGCTGAGAATTTCTAAGGGCTGTCCAGATAAACTCTTATCTTGGGGAAGATAAGGGGTAGCTGTAATTCAAAACAGGCAGCACTAGTTTGGGCACTGGCAGAAAACTTCAAGCTGGGTGTTTAAATCATAGAATGGGTTAGGTTGGAAGGGACCTCAAAGCTCAGCCAGTTCCAACCCCCTTGTGCCATAGGCAGGGACATCTCCCACTAGAATAGGTTGCTCAAGGCCTCATCCAGCCTGGTCCTGAACACCTCCAGGGAGGTTGTGGAGCACAGAAGCACAGAATGTGGTCTGTGATCACATTCTGTGCTCCACAACCTCCCTGGGCAACCTGTGCCAGTGTCTCACCACCCTCACTGCAAACAACTTCCTCCTAACATCCAGTTTCAATCTCCCCTCTGCCAGTTCAAACCCACTGCCCCTTGTCCTGGCATTACAAGGCCTTGTCAATAATCCCTTGTAAATCATCTTGTCGTGCACCATGAGGGTGCTGGAACACTCCAACAGGTTGCCCAGGGAGGTGGTTGAAGCCCCCATCCCTGGAGGTATTCAAGGTGAGGCTGGACAAGGCTCTGAGCAACCTGATCTAGTGGAGGATGTCCCTGCTGCCTGCAGGGGACTGGATGACCTTTGAAGGTTCCTTCCAACCCAAACCAGTCTATGATTTTGGGGGACTAGTGGTAAGGAATAGCTGCTACCACAGCAGAGAACAGTGAAAAGCAAAGAGGAGCAGTAGAAAATGCTGATGACAGGGAGTCACTGCATTTATGGTTAGTACCAATGATTAGTTCTTATCTTTATCCATTGTCTTTCCTTGAGGGTTTTTCTCTTGCTCCAGGGCTGTATTTCTTCTCTATCCTCTTTTGTTACTACTACCCTTATGTCCACACACTTAGCTCTTTGGGGAGGCTGCCTTTGGGTGGAAGTGGCTGTTTTGGTGACACCACTCAGCCAGCCCACACTCGTTGCTGTGTTGAAGTGCCCCTGATGGGGAAGCAAAGAGCAGAACAGAACCAGGTGGTGAACTGTTGCAAGAGCTCTCAGAGCTGTAGGAAAGATTCACTCCTACATTACAAGTTGCTTCAAGGGGGCAAAGAAGTTGATGCTGAGAAGTGGGACACATCTAGGATCATACAGCTGGTCCTGCCCTGCCTTGTCTCTTGCTTAAGACCTCTTTTGGCCTGTCTGCACTTGCAGGGTGTTGGAAGTGAAGAGCTTTGTGCCTCTGTGCACATCCTCTGGCACCCTGTGGCACATCCTAGATGCTCTCCTGGTGTGGAGTTCAGCCCAGAGCTGAGGAGGTGTGGACGGTTCGGAGCCTAAACCTCTTGTTAGAGCTCTGCAGAGCTCTTCTGCTGCCGTTTTACACTTGGCTGATGGCTGCCTGAGCTGTGTTTGTATATTCTGCTCTAGCCTTGAGGTTACTGTGGCTGGATGCTGCCTTTTTGCTGTCGAGATGCTGGGATGCATTCAGAGCCTACCTTCCAACCACCCTGCAAGCTGGACGTTGCCTGTGCCTTTGTTCACTGCTGTGCTGTCACTTTCCTCCAAGGAAGATTTTTCTCCTGAACCATGACAATTATTTTTTTTCCCTGGAAGCCACATTCAAAACTGGTGGGATTGAAACTGCAGGGAGGCAAAAAAAGTTCTGTCTGGGCTGTAGGAATAACAACTACCCAGGGAATGTTAATGCTTCCCAAGTACTCCTGACTCTGTTTTTACATCATCAGCGACTATTTATGCTCTGTCAACTCCAAGTTACTTAATCTGAAGTTTGTCAAGTCAGAATGATGTCTTACTGCTTTTAGCCTATCTCCTCTACTTGAATGTCACTTCATCTGCTGCTTTATTAATTCAATTTCCAACTCTCTTTCCATCCCTCATCTCTCTCCTGCCTT
Organism: Ramphastos sulfuratus; assembly: GCA_013399055.1. Classification (NCBI taxonomy): domain Eukaryota; kingdom Metazoa; phylum Chordata; class Aves; order Piciformes; family Ramphastidae; genus Ramphastos; species Ramphastos sulfuratus. The sequence goes on along the minus strand of WBNM01000093.1, from coordinate 13,989 downwards.
GCCAAGACAGCACTGCAAAGCGATCAGACTCTGCAGCTGAGTTTCCCAGCCAGGCTTTGCAGTATTAGTCAGGAAAACTTCTGGCAAAAGCCTTGACACTGAATTTTGAAGCTATCTCCATTGAGAGGATGTGTTGGAGTGAAGTCCAGCTGATGGTTTTTATGCAGCTGCTGTTGCAGATAAGGACACTGGGAGGTTTTGGGCTTTTTTTATTATCATAGAATGGGTTAGGTTGGAAGGGACTTCAAAGCTCAGCCAGTTCCAACCCCCCTGTGCTATAGGCAGGGACACCTCCCACTAGAAAAGGTTGCTCAAGGCTTCATCCAGCCTGGTCCTGAACATCTCCAGGGAGGTTGTGGAGTACAGAAGCACAGAATGTGATCTTTGATCACATTCTGTGCTTCTGTGCTCTACAACCTCCCTGGGCAACCTGTGCCAGTGTCTCACCACCCTCACTGCAAACAACTTCTTCCTAACATCCACTTTCAATCTCCCCTCTGCCACTTCAAACCCATTCCTCCTTGTCAATAATCCCTCTCCAGCCCTCCTGTAGGCCCCCTGAAAGGCTACTCCAAAGTTTCTTTGAAGCCTTCTCTTCTCCAGAATGAATGAAGAGCCCCAAACTCTCTCTCCTTCCTTACAAAAGATTCCTTGGGCTTGCTCTCTTCAGCTCCACAAACTGCTGCCTGTTTCAAAAGTTGCCAGAGAAATTGAAATCTGAAGGGAAGGATGTAACAGATTGGAGATGTAGGGCAGAAAGATTTCCTCAGCTCTGGTTAGACCTCTCCTTGCATTCTGCATCCAGTTCTTGTGTCCCCAGCATAAGGAGGACACAATCCAGAGGAGGTCACAAAGATGATCCAAGAGCTGGAGCACCTCTGCTATGAGGACAGGCTGAGGGTGTTCAGCCTGGAGAAGACTGCAGAGGGATCTCAGAGCTGCCTGCCAACATCTGAAGGGATCTCTTCCACTAGACCAACCTGGCCTTGAACACCTCCAAGTTGTAATTAGCTTTCTCTGTAGATGAAATAGGGACAAGGAGGGGAAAAATGGCCTGGTGAATTCCATATGAGGCTTTGATCTTCTGTCTGTGTCCTAGAGATGAGCTGATGAGTTCTACCCCCAAATAATCCTGAGGTTTTCTTTTCCTTGGGTGTCCACAGTAACTTGGAGACCCTATTTTGAGTGGGTTACTGTGCAGGGAGCTTATGGAGATGAAGCAGCTTAGAAAGAGCAGTGAAGAGTGTAACCCATGTAGGGTTTTGACAACTGAATGTTTGCTTTCTTCCAGTCTCTTCTTCCTTAACCTCTTCCTTGGGTAGCTTGAGCCATCAGTTCTTGTAATGTTGCCTGCAGAAAGCTTTTAATGCCTTACAAAAAAAAAAAAACCCAAGCCCTAAAATTATAACAGAGCCTCACTTGGCACTGAGAAAACAAATTCTGCTATGAATTATTTTGTGGAGGGAACAGTATTTTTTCCAGACCATGAAATCACATTTTTGTCCTTGTGCTAAGATTGGAGACAACATCAAACCCTCTCTAAAAAGGTTACCTTGGAGTTGTGTTGAGTATTACCTAGCCCTGATACACAATGTTTTGGGGGCTGCTGTTTTAACTTCAAAAGTGGGTTTCTGCCTTTTTTTAGCTTTAGAAATTGCCCTCCTTTACTTTTTTTTTTTTTTTTGAGCAAGCCAATTCATGTATTAAATTGAAATCTGTACAAATGACAGTTAATTATAGTCAGCTCAGAGTGAGCCCTAAAATAGGTCAGATGCTGTTTGGAATAAAATGCACTGAAAAGTGTTAAGTGTTGGGCCTGAAGTGTGCTCAGAGGTGTTTTATCCTCCCCTGGCTGCTGTTCTCCCTTCCTTTTTTTTGTTCTTGTCTGCTGTGGGGAGCCTGTTTGCTGGACCAGAAGGTGAACAGGCTCCTAGCTAAGGGAAGAGAAGGTGTATGAAGTTGTTGACCTCTCTGCCTTTAACAAAAGAGGCTGAAATATTTTTTTTTTCCACTTGAATTTCAGCTGTTCTCAAATAAAATACATTCTAGACTCAGATTATCATCTGAATACTAAGGAGCAAGTCATATTATTTACTATCTTAGAAACCAGCCAACATTTATCATAGAATCAGCCAGGTTGGAAGAGACCTTCAAGCTCATCCAGCCCAACCTATCACCCAGCCCTAGCCAATCAACCAGACCATGACACTAAGTGCCCCAGCCAGGCTTTTCTTGACACCTCCAGGGACAGCAACTCCACCACCTCCCTGGGCAGCCCATTCCAATGGCAAATCACAACATAATTCATGCTTCTCGTTTTCCTCTCTGGAGTTACATTTTTTGGGCCCTGGCTTCCAAAGGAAATTCCTTCCCCATTCTGTTTGAGGGGATAAAGAGAGGCTGAGAGGGTTGGAGCTGTTTAGCTTAGAGAAGGCTCCAGGGAGAGCTTAGAGCAGCTTTCCAGTACCTGAAGGGGGATACAGGATTGCTGGGGAAGGACTTTTGATAAGGGCTGGGATTGAGAGGGAATGAATTGAAGCTTGAGGAGGGCAGATTTAGACTGGAGAGCAGGAAGAAATTCTTCACTATGAGAGTGGTGAGACACTGGCACAGGTTGCCCAGGGAGGTTGTGGCTGCTCCCTCCCTGGATGTGTTCAAGGCCAGGTTGGATGGGGGCTTGAGTAACCTGGGGTGGTGGGAGGTGTCCTTGACCATGCCTGGGGGGGGTTACAACTGGATGATCTTCAAGGTCCCTTCCAACCCAACCTATTCTTTGATCCCAATAGCAGGCTATGAATCCCAAATGCCTGAGCTGCCTTGGTGAGTCAGCAGAATCCACTTAACCCTCTCCCAGCGCAGCTGATGCCAGCTAGAGGTGCAGTGTTTGTTTCTAGGTGATGCTCAGTCCTTGGCTTCTTGTTTTGCTTCATAGGAATTACTGCTTTATGCCAATAATCTTTTTTCTCAATGCTATTGAATTAATTACATTAAACCAACTTCACAGTGACCTTGAGCAAAAGTTATTTCCAGCAGCATCTCTTCCACTGCTGTGTTCTGCCTTAATTAATGCCTGCACACTTCCTCAGGTTCAGCTCTTCTGCAGCAGCTATTGTTTCACACACCAGACTGTGTGTCCTTCATGGGAACTGGTTGTTATTCAAATTGGCTGCCAATAGAGCCAGGGGATCTAAAAAGTAACCTGCAATGCACAGACTCACCTGCAGATACAGCTAAGAAGTCGTTTTGAAAGCAGCTGCACTTTGAACACAGCTCTGTGGATTTGGGTCTGTTCCTCTGGTTCTCCTGACCCAGGGTAGCTGCAGTGTGAGCAGAAAGGGTTTGGTTTGCTTGCTTGCACAAACCTGGCAGCTCTGGAAATCAAACTGGCTCTTCCTCCTGTTCTCCTCTCTGTCAGTAGCCCCAGTTTCTGTACTGTCGTTGGTAACAGAGGGTTGTGGAGCCACCCTGCTTGTTCACGTCAGCCTGAGCCTCTAACAGCTGTCCCCAGTGAGCACTGCAGCCCTCCCACTGCTCCCAGTGGGTTAGGTGGTGGGAAGTAATTGAAGTAGGCAGTTGTGCTGACCTGGTTTTGTCACTGAAGGAAGGAGGCACAGCTGACCTTGAACAGCTTTCAGGAGCCAGGCTGTTNGGGGCTCCAGAACTGCACACAGGACTCCAGGTGGCATCTGATGAGAGCAGAGCAAAGGGGCAGAATCCCCTCCCTTGCCTGCAAGAAGGGCAGGGTCTCCGTGAGCCCCACATATGGGTAAGGAGAAAGCTGTGGCTCAAAACTGTCCTTTTGTAAGAGGTACTTTGTGATCCAGCTGAAGGTACACATGGGGGTACCTCAGGAAGATGCCCCCAGGTAGCAGGCAGTCTGTAGCCTGCAGCTGCTGTGGCTTGTGGAGTCACACAGCATGGTGGGGGTTGGAAGTGGCCTCAGGAGAGCAGTGTGTCCAACCCCTCTGCTAAAGCAGGGGCACCCACAGCAGCTCCCCCAGGATCACAGTGTCCAGGAGGGGTTTGGAAGCTCTCCAGAGAAGGAGACTCCACAGCCTCTCTGGGCAGCCTACTCTAGGCCTCCAGCACCCTCATAGCAAAGAATTTTCTCCTCCCGTTCTGATGGAACCTGCTGGGTTCCAGTTCGTGCCCATTGTTCCTTGTCCTGTCACTTGGCACCACTGAGAAGAGCCCAGCCCCATCCTCTTTGCCCCAGACCTTTTGGCTCTTGCTGAGCCTTGATCAGATCCCCTCTGGGGCTGCTTCTCTCCACTAGGCTCAAGAGCTGCAGGGCTCTCAGGCTTGGCTCCTCAGAGCTGTTTGTCTGTAGCCTCCACTGGACTCTCTCCAGTAGTTCCCTGTCTTGAGCTGGGGAGCCCAGACCTGGACTCTATTAGGAGAGGGTTAACTGGATTCTGCTGGACTCTAGATCTCTGAATGTGACCTCACTAGGGCAGAGGATGAGAAAGAACCTTCCTTGCCCTTTTTCTGCTACGTGACCCTGTCTTGATCCTGAGTGCCAAGGGCTGAGTGCCACTTAGGCTCCCTGAGTGTGCTATTGGTGCTCTTTTGATTTGCCCACACATGGGCAGCAGTAGGTAGCAGGTTTTGATCTGTATCTCAGCTCACACAAGAGCTTAGGTTAGATCAAGAGCTGGTGTTTACCTTTAAATGATTAGGGCAAATGTACACCATGAAAAGCAAAACCCTGGAGCCTTGAGGTGGTTTTACCTCTGGTCTTATTGAGAACTCACCAGTTACAAAGTGCAGTTGTTTTCCCTTGGTTGGCACCACTGAAGGAGAAGAAAACTTCACATATTCAATGCCTTACACTTCAATGACCTCTTCTACTGTTGTCTGCCTAATTGATCATAACTCAACAAGCTGGAGAAGGGGGGGGGGGTGGGGAAAAAGCAGGCTTGAGCAGTGGAATTCTCCTTGCCACCAGAACTGGTTGACATAATGAGGCAGTTGGTGATGTCATTCTCTTGGAGCTTCAAAAAAGATTGGTAATGATTTCCCATCCTCTACTAATTCAGTCCAGGGCCCTTTTGAGTTCCAGTTTGCCTCTCCTCAGCTGCAGTTCAGCAGGATCTCTGAGGGCATGAAAGCAATTAGAACATTTTAGATTGAACTTTCCAGCAGTGTTTAAGTCTTTTAAGGTTCTCTCAGCCAGGGTTGAGCTTGGCAAGAGCTGCTTCTGTGTTCCTTTTGGCTTAGAGGGCCTTAGAGCTGCCTTCTGATACCTGAGGGGAACCTGCAGGGAGGCTGCAGAGGGACTTAGCATGAGGGAGTCTGGAGACAGGGCAAGGGGGAATGGTTTGAAGCTGAGGGAGAGCAGGGTTAGACTGGAGCTGAGGAATAGGCAGGAAGTTCTTCACAAGCAGTGATTTGCCATTGGAATGGGCTGCCCAGGGAGGTGGTGGAGTTGCTGTCCCTGGAGATGTTGAAGCAAAGCCTGGATGGGGCACTTAGTGCCATGGTCTGGTTGATTGGCTAGGGCTGGGTGGGCTGGATGAGCTTGGAGGTCTCTTCCAGCTTGGTTGATTCTATGATTCCAAGAAGCTCTTGAGGATGAGAGTGGTGAGACTCTGGAACAGGTTGTCCAGGATGTGTTCAAGACCAGTTTGGAGGAGCCCTTGGGCAGCCAAGTCTAGCTGAGAGATGTCCCTGGCTGTGGCAGGGAGGTTGGAGTAGCTGATCTCTAAGGTCCCTTCCAGCCTAAGCCATTGCAGATTCCTCTCTGCAAAGCCAGCAGCAATTCTTAATCAGCCTGAGGGCTCACACTGTGCTTAGTCAGCCACACATCTGTGTTTTTGCAAGAGGAGAGCAGAAACTTCTAGTCCCTGTTTGTTTAATGGCAGGTTGAGAGGCCACTCTGGCAAATCATTTCTCATTGTTGTCACTCCTGTATGGAAAATTTGGTAGGAGATTGTGCCCAGCTCTTTCCTCTCTTCATCTTTTCAGCTTCCTTGTGCTGTTCTTTGAACTTCTGAGGCTGTAGGCCACAGAGACCTTTTGTGGAGAACATGATCTTAGGAAAAGGACACTTGATGGAAGCAACTTGTGTGAGAGAAATGCTCCCTGCAAAAGGAAATCATTCATGGCTTTTAGCTCTTTAAAACCCCATCTTAACACTCCTGCTGGGTGCCTTTCACAGCAAAGTAATGCAGAGGATTAGTCAGCATCATCTAATTAGGCAGCAGCAGAGCAAAAATTGTGTCTAACTGATTCTGCCTCGATTCAGTTGCCACTCAGGAGTTGCCCATTGAAACCAAATGCAATGAGGGCATCTTATTGCTGGCAGTGGAAATGTCAGGACGAGGTGAGGCATACTGAAATGAGTTTTGCACCTGAGGAGGAAATCCAAGGTCATCCTGTGCACTTTCTACTCTCCCTGTGTTCTCTGGGAGTCTGCAGGTAGCTGGAGTGCCTCTTGCTTTTTTTTTTTAATGGCTTTGGAGAGCTGAGAGCTTTCGTGTCAGGAAAAGGATGGGAGTGAAGGAGGTGCTGGAGAGCCTTTCCTCACCGTTCCTGCACATCTCTGTGTCCATATTGGATTGTCTTGTGAGATGGGGACAGCCTTCTTAGCACAGCCTTTTGCAGAAGGGCAAGGGATGGTAGTTTTAAAGTGAAAGAGGAAGACTGAAACTGGAGGAAAGGAAGAAGTTCTGTGCACTGAGGGTAGTGACAGACCCTGAGCCAGGTTGCCTGGAGAGGTGGGAGATGCCTCATCCCTGCAACCATTCCAGGTCAGGTTGTTTGGGGCTGTGAGCCACCTGCTCTAGCTGCAGATGTCCCTGCTGACTGCAAGGGGTTTGGTCTGGATCATCTCTAAAGCCCTTTAACACAAAGCACTCTGTGACTCTGGGGCTTTTAAGTGTATCCAGTCACAGTTATCACAAAGTGCTCAGCACAACAGTACCTGCCAGGCTTGAAACAGATGAGCACATCTCAGCTGCTTCTAGCATACTGCTGGTAGAGTCTTGGGATCCAAGCATTGAATTTCAATCGTTGGCACAGGCTGCCCGGGGAGGTGGTGGAGTCCCCATCCCTGGAGCTGTTCAAGAAACCTGCAGCCATGGCACCTGGGGAGGTGCTTTATTGTCTGTGGTGGTCTTAGGTTGATGGTTGGACTCAGACTTCTTAGGGGGCCTCTTCCAGCTAAAACAATTCCCTAATTCTATGATTCTAAGCAATCTGAGTTGTCCAACATCACATGGAGGGACCCGGAGGCCTGGCTTCTATTAGGAGGTTTGTCTTGGCCCTTCACTCCATAGGAGCACTTCAGCACATACTTAAGTGCACGTAGAGCTCCAGGCTGTGTGCTGAGCTGCTTGCCCTGGCCCTGGTTGAGGAATGCTGACACTTCAGTTGGTGTTTGCATATGAGGACGAGCTGGATTTCACTTCATTCACAGTGGTTCACGTAAGATTACTTACAGCTGAGGAATTTGGGAAGAACAACTCAGCCTTTTCTGGGTCCTTACTGCTAAGTTCTGCCAATTGGGGCATTAGGTCTGTGGAGGGGAAGGGATTGATCTTTTTGTATTGAGCTTTAAACAACCAGGCAGAACTTGAGGCAGAAAGGGAGTTTCTCATGCCTGCAGTTGACATGAGGTATTTTTAAGCTGGATCACCTGCAGTTAACTGAAATAGGGGGGAGGACAGAAGAGAATTTTCTGCTTCACTCTGAGCTATTTGCTGCTGTGTAGTGGGAAGTGATGGCTGTAGGTTCATGGAATGGTTTGGCTTGGAAGGGACCTTGAAGATCATCCAGTTCCACCCTGCTTGCCATGGGCAGGGACACCTCCCACTAGCCCAGGTTGTTCAAGCCCCCATCCAGCCTAGCTGTGAACAGCCCCAGGGAGGGAGCATCCACAACCTCCCTGGGCAACCTGATCCAACATCTCACCACCCTCACTGGAAAGAATTCCTAATTTCCAGTCTAAATCTGCCCTCCTCAAGCTTCAATCCATTCCCTCTCACCCTGTTGTTACACTCCCTGGCCAAAAGTCCCTCCCCAGCTGTCCTGTATCTCCCTTCAGGTACTGGAAAGCTGCTCTGGAGCCTTCTCCAAGCTAAACTGCCTCAATTCTCTCAGCCTGTCCCCATAGAGGAGGTTCTTCAGCCTTATCTTCATGATCTTCTCTGGACCTGCTACAACAGTTCCATGTCCTCTTTATGCTGGGACCAGGTGGGGGTCAATCAAATCACTCTTCTTGCTGGTATTGGTAACGAATCAATAACTTGTTCCTGAGTCATTGTAACTTCTTGCAGCAGCCAGGGTCAATGTAGGTCCTCACAAGTGAGCTGGCAGGCAGTCATCTGGGGAAGCAATGAAGTGTAACCAAGAAGCACTGATTGCTTCAGCTGGAAAGTCATTGAGTGAGTCTGGCTGCTCCCACCCTGTAACACAGAGGAGAAAAGGGGAAATTCCCCTTCTTGTTGTGCACTTGATGAGGAGGAAAGAGCTGTTGGGAGGGGAAGACTGGGTGGGCTTGGTGACAAGGTGACTGCAGCCATGGCTGAGTTTTGCTTAGCTGGAGGGGATGAAGTGTGGTGGAGAGGAAGCTTGTGGATGGGGCTCCAGGGAACTAAGAGGAGGGAGCAGCTAGGAGTGAGCTAAAGAACAAGAACAAGATTCCCAGGGTTTGAAGCATGGGGGAACTGCAATTCCTTTTACCTTTAGGCATTATAGAAAGACCAAATCTGGAGAAGTTTTTTCCTTGCTTCCCACACAGCCCCCCCAGGAACACCATCTGCAAAGTGTTTCTCTTTTACAGTCTGTGGAGTACCAGAGTGGATTAGAGCCTCTATTTTTCCCAGACTTAAGACAAGGGATCTCAGGGGAGATGTCTACCTAACTTTCCAGCCAAGCTCCACTGCTTTCCTCCTTATTCTTCTGGTTTTTAGAAGGATGCCCTTAATATAAGAACAGAAGCAACACAACAATTCACTTCAGGGACTACAGTGGGGAAAAAAAACAACCCAAACCAACCACCACTGTTTTACTTGTCTGGCTGTTGAAGACACCTTTGCTGTGGTGTTCTGCATGTAGATGAGGGCTTGGATCTCCTCATTCCTGATGCTGGGCATATGGTAGTGTCATGTGGAATTAAAATGACAGTTTCTAGTCTGGCAGTTCCCCTTTGCTCCCCCAAGCACTCCCCCAGATCATTTTGGGTGTTCTGACCCTGGAATATCACCTGGCCATTACAGCCTGGTCAGTGTTTTGGGGTGAACTTCAGAAAGAGAGCTGATTTTTCAGTGTTTTGCCTTTGTTGTTGTTTGCATTTGTTGAAGGGAGGGTGGAGGAGAGACAGTGTCAGAGGGAGCTCTGAGGTGAGTCACAGCTGCATAAATAGAACTGCTGAGCACATCGCAGAAGCTGCAACCTGCAGAGGACAAAAATGCTTCAGAGCTGCCTTGTTCAAATGGTCCCATAATTGTCAATGCCTGTCCTTTAAGACTGCTGCCAAGGGTACCTGCCACAGCATGGTGGGGTGTTTGGGTTTTTTTTCCCTTCCTCTCACTCCTCCTTCAAGTGCAAGTTCATTAGAAGTTGGAATTGATGCATTTGCTACAGCTCCACGGTGCCGGCGGAAAGCAGGAGGGCTGGAGGCAGCTGCACTACAGATGTGGAGGCTCCACATGTGCTTCACTGGGGGTCAAAGTATGTCCTTTCCTCAGAGCTGGGCAGAAATGGGAGCCTCACTTATCCCCTGTTTGTTCACTTGTGATAAATTTGAGATCCTGAGGTTTTCTTTTCTCCAGTTTCCAATCACTTGCAGTCTAGGGAGAGCATGGTGGCAGTGCTTGGCTTCACTGGCAATGCTGCAAGCACCTGGCAGTGATTGATGCCAGGCTAGTTTGAGGGGTATTTGAGAAGACAGCCTCTCACTGAAGTTTAGGGTACTGGGAAGAGCTCAGCAAATCAGGTTTCTAGAAGCTTCAGTTTGGACTCTTCCAAAATAAGGAGAACTCATAGATTTGTAGAATGGGTTGGGTTGGGCTGGGTTGGAAGGCACCTTCAAGATCATCCAGTTCCAACCTACTGCCATGGGCAGGGACACCTCCCACCAGCCCAGGTTGCTCAAAGCCTCATCCAACCTGGCCTTGAACACCTCCAGGGAGGGAGCATCCACAGCCTCCCTGGGCAACCTGTGCCAGTGTCTCACCACTCTCATTGTGAAAAATTTCTTCCTGCTCTCCAGTCTAAATCTGCCCTCCTCAAGCTTCAGTCCATGCTCTCTCATCCTATCACAATGAGCTCTTGTAAAAAGTCCTGTCTGAGGGTGGACCCAGTGCCCCAAAATGAGGATGCAGGCAGCTTTATAGTTCCTAACATAGCACAGCTGAGCCACTCTGGTACCTAACCAGGGGAAATTCCACAGTGGTGGAAGAGTTCTTGATGTAATGCTGAAGTTTCTTGTGTTCTCTTTTAAATTGTCACTCAGTTGCTTTCAGCTATCTGTGACCAAAAAGTGTTGGGTTAACAGTTGGAGCTTAGAGTCCTAGACTGGTTTGAGTTGGAAGGGACCTCCAAAGGTCATCCAGTCCAACCCCCCAGCAGTCAGCAGGGACATCCTCCACTGGAGCAGGTTGCTCAGAGCCTTGTCAAGCCTCACCTTGAATATCTCCAGGGATGGGGTCTCATCTACCTCCCTGGGCAACCTGTTGCAGTGTTCCAGCACCCTCATGGTGCAGAACTTGTTGCTAACATCCAGCCTAAAAGTCCTCTACTTTCACAGCATTGCTCCTCCTCATGTCCCTGCAGGCCTTTGCAAACAGTCCCTCTGCAGCCACCTTGTAGGTACTTCAGGTTCTGGCAGGCTGCTGTTAGGTCTCTCCAGAGCCTTCTCTTCTCCAGGCTGCCCAACTCCAGCTCCCTCAGCCTGTCCTTGTAGCAGAGCTGCTGCAGCCCCCTGAGCATTTCAGTGATGCTAGCACAGGCTCCTGGAACGCGAATGAAGCCACCAAGGCTGCTGCATCGTTTTGAGCTTTATGTGTGGATCTTAGAGGTCTGTTCCAGCCAAAGCCATTCAAGGTGTCAGCATAAAGAAGGGTAGTTCTTACAGAGGGAGGGAGGTGGGTTGAGGACAGTGGAAAGCTCAGCCAGGCTTAGATTTTGGCTTATTTCCTGGGCTGAGTTTTGCAGAAACACCCTGCGTGTATTGCTGATGCATGTGGAGTTCCTGTTCTCAAAGGCTTTCCTTGCTCAGAGTCAGCTGCCTCCACATGATCTGGCAAGGTTTTGTTATCAACCATTCATCCTTGATCCCTGCAAGAGTTGATTGGAGTGATGGAGTAGCTAAAGGCTCTGCAATATTCCACTTTTTTTTTTCTTTCCCTTGCAAATTGCTGTTCTTGGGCTTAATGAGTGAAGTGTGAGAAGCTGACAGAGATGTGCTTGTTCAGGGCAGAACTGAACTGTATCCAGTGGAGCTGAATGGGCAGGACTCCAGAGGCTTGACTAAAGGAAGGTGTCCCACCACTACCCTGCAGAGCTGTGGCTCTGTGTGGTTTGATGCTGCTTCAAATCTATTCTAGCTGCAGGTTGCCTCTTTGCTCCTCAGTTGCTTTCCTTCCATCCATACAGCAGGCTGGGTGGATTGCAAACAGCTCTTGAGAGCTCTGGAAGCCTGTTTGCCTTAAGCTGAGCAAGAGAGGCTCAGTTCTGGAGCCACTGTTACAGGAGGGCTGTGGAGGTGCTGGAAGGTGTCCAGAGAAGGGACAGGAGGATGAGCAGAGGGCTGGAGCTGCTCTGCTGTGAGGAGAGACTGAGGGAGTTGGAGCTGTGCAGTCTGGAGAGGAGAAGGCTCCCAGGTGACCTTAGTGTGACCTTATAGTATCTAAAGGGGGCTACAAGAAAGCTGGGGAGGGACTTTTTAGACTGTCAGGTGGTGATAGGACTGGGGGGAATGCAGCAAAGCTGGAAATGGGGAGAGTCAGACTGGATGTTGGGAAGAAGTTTTTCAGCAGGAGGGTGGTGAGAGCCTGGCAGGGGTTGCCCAGGGAGGTGGTGGAAGCCTCATCCCTGGAGGTGTTTCAGGCCAGGCTGGATGAGGCTGTGGCCAGCCTGAGCTAGTGTGAGGTGTCCCTGGGCATGGCAGGAGGTTGGAACTGGCTGCTCCTTGTGGTCCCTTCCAACCCTGACTGATTCCATGATTCTATGATTTGTT
>WBNM01000091.1:0-20216 GCA_013399055.1 Ramphastos sulfuratus | reverse complement strand
ACAGGTTGCCCAGGGAGGTTGTGGCTGCTCCCTCCTTGGAGGTGTTCAAGGCCAGGCTGGATGAGGCCTTGAGTTACTTGTTCTAGTGGGAGGTATCCTTGCCTATGGCAGGGGGTTGGAACTAGATGATCTTCGAGGTCCCTTCCAACCTAAACCATTCTATGATTCTATGAAAGTCTGTAGAGAAGGAGGCTCCACAACCTCTCTGGACAGCCTGCTCCAGGGCTCCATCACCCATTCACTAAAGAAATTTTTCCTCATTCCTCCAGGAACTTCCTGTGTTCTGGTTTGTGTCCATTGCCCCTTGTCCTATCACTGGACACCACTGAAAAGAGCCTGGCCCCTTCTTCTTGACACCCTCTCTTCAGATATTTGTAAACATTAGTAAGATCTCACAGCCTTCTCTTTTCCAGGCTAAACAGCCTCAGCTCTCTCAACCTTTCTTGAGGCAGGTGTTCCAGTCCCTTCAGCATCCTTGTAGACTCCATTGGATACTCTGTAGTAGAACTCTGTTGCTTTTGAACTGGGAAGCCCAGTAGCAGACACAAAACTAAGTCAGACTAGAGGGGGAGAAGAATCTTGCCTGACTGGCCACACTCAGTGCACCCCAGGATACTACAAGAGCACATTGCTGTCCCATGTAATGGGATCTGTCTTTTACAGATTTTTATACTTGGTGTGTGCAGAATTTGTTACTCCTGAAGTCTGCAGAATTTTCTTCCAGCAGCCCAGCAGCTCCCACTGCTGGCTGTCAGACCAGTCATCTCCTAATTAGTTGTACTGCCTTCCAAAGTAAAATTTAATCTTAATGGTTATTTTAAATACCTAATTCTGGTTGCATCCTCTCCTTGTGAAAGGAGTGGTGTCACATTTTGTATTGCTTCAGCCATCTTTTGAACCTCCTACACAGAGGCCATAATACAGTGGTTTAGAATATTTTGTGTTCATAGATTCATAGAATGGTTTGGGTTTGGGTTGGAAGGGACCTTAAAATCATCCAGTTCCAACTCCCCTGCCATGGGCAAGGACACCTTCTACTAGACCAAGTCACTCAGGGCCTGATCCACACAGGGGCCATCCACAACCTCCCTGGGCAGCCTGTTCCAGTGTCTCACCAATCATAATCACAGAATGGTAGGGGTTGGAAGGGACCTCTGGAGCTCATCTAGTCCACCTCCTTGCTAAAGCAGATTCACAAAGAGCAGATATCTCAGGGTTGTGTCCACAGGACTTGTTCTTACCTTCCAGATGTCAACTTTTGTGTTCAAGTGCAATATCAGAGTTAACCCTGATGCTGTTTGATTTTTGCACTGGGTGAAACATTATCCACTTAGTTATCCACTTAGTTATCCACTTAGTTATCCACTTAGTTATCCACTTAGTATTCTTAACAATAATTAGGAAAAAAATATTTTCTTTTTTTTTTTTTCTTCCTTTATTCTAGATTCATGACAGGAATGCTCACTGGAGAAGTTTCTTAATAGACCTTACAACCAAAAAAGACCATAACTGGTCCAAAATCGAGACCTTCTCAGAAGCCTGCATGGTTGAACACTCTGCACCCGAAATTTGGTCGGTTGGCCAAGGTAAAGTTTGCAAAGCAGACAGTGGTGTTCTGAAAAAAGTAGCACCTGCGCCACCCAGTGTTAGCAACTCAGAAGACAACGACCGCTCCCTTTTATACTTCTGACGTCACTTACTGCCAGGAATCTGCCTCTCCTGCTCGAATTAAATGATCTGAAAAAAAAAAAAACCGTATTTCTGTTTACAGACACTATTGTGGTGCTTTTGCTGTACATTTTTACTTTGTGGGTTTTTTTTTTTCTTAATAAAGATGCTCTCATAACATAATTTGCCATCATATTCTTATTTTGCACAGGTTTGCATGAAACTCAAACTTGTTAAAAGTAAGCCCAGAGCCTGGCTTCTACGTGGCTGTAAGTAATAAGCGTTTTTATGTGTTCTTAATCAACTACATGAATAATTCAGTCTACCACGACCATACATGTTCTCACTGGTGGTTGGTGCTTGGAGCAGAGCTACTGATCACCTGTCTTGTCTTAATCTTGGCTTGCCAGTTTTTTTTTTCTTTCTTAGGGTTACTTGCCTGCGTTGAAAAATGTAGTGGCATAAATCTCCTGGTCCAAGTTCCCTTTTATCCCAGAGTGAAAATTCACTAGGATCACAGGATGTCGGGGATTGGAAGGCACTCAAAGAGATCATTGAGTCCACTCCCCCTGCCAGAGCAGGACCATACAATCTGGCTCAGGTCACACAGGAACACATCCAGACAGGCCTTGAAAGGCTCCAGAGGAGACTCCACAACCTGTCTGGGAAGCCTGTGCCAGTTACAGGCTTACAGTCAAGAAGTTCCCCCTTGTGTTGAGCTGGAACCTCCTGTGCTGCAGCTTCCATCCATTGCTTCTTGTCCTATCCCAGGCAGCAAGTGAGCAGAGCCTGCCCCCCTCCACTCCTGACATTTAAACATTGATTAAATCCCCTCTCAGTCTTCTCTTCTCCAGGTCCCTCAGCGTCTCATAAGGCAATGTTACAGTCCCCTTATCATCCTTGTAGCCCTCTGTTGCTCTTTCCAGCATATCCCTGTCCCTCTTAAACTGAGGAGCCCAAATCTGAATGCAGTACTCAAGATGAGGTCTCACCAGTGCAGAGTAGAGGGAATTTGTATTGAATTAGTCATTGCAGGAATGAATTACATATACAAGTTTCAGGTCTTTGTTCTGGAAAGTGCTTCAGTTGTCCTAGTGCACCTTTAGTTTGTGTCTCATTCCCTGTCATGACTTCTGTATTTGCTTAGAGGGGTGAAGATATAATGTCCCAAAGAGAATTAGGAGCAATTTATTACCCCTTATGGCCATGCTGGTACTATCACTTGTGGCCACGGTGCTGTTGGGTCGATGGGTGAGCTTGATGAGCTTAGAGGTCTTCTCCAACCGCAACGGTCCTGTGCTTCTGCGCGGCTGTGGCGCTGAGCCGCGTTGCCTGGCAACGGCGGTCTCATCCGAGTGATGTCACTTCCTGTGCGCTGTGCCGCGCATGCGCACTGGCCAAGCCCGGCGGTTGTGAGGGCCTGCGGAGGGCGGTGCTAGAACCTGCAGCGCTTCCGGCCGCCGCCCGCAACCTGCACGGTGAGGAGCAGCCAGGCCCGCGCCGGCTGCAGCGCCGCCCGGTGAGTGCGGGGTCGGGAGGGGCTGCCACGGGCTGCCGGGCGCGAGGGGCCGTGGCGGAGCTGTGGGCGGGGCTGGCCTCGGCCCCACCGCGGCCTTGCTGCCTCCCGCAGTCACCGGCCCGCTACCTTTCCCCTCGCAGCCAGGTGGCCGCTGAGGGCCTCGGCTCTCTCCCCTCGGCAGGGAGCTGTTTTCCGCCCGGTCCCTGCCGTATGGAGGCGGCGGGACGCGCTTTCAGTGATACCTCCCTTTGTGGGAGTGAGATGGGTGGGCTCTCCCTCATCGCCCGCTCTAGCTGCGGGCGGACTCTTCCCTGTTCCCCTTCAGGGCTGCCGCCTGGTTTTCGGGCTCCATATGCGCCTGTGCTGAAAACAATCCCCAGACCCATCTTTTTCAGGCCGCTATGGCTCCGAGGAAGAAGCTCACTGAGAAGGAGGGCGGCTGGCCTCATGCGAACAGTGGGGATGCCCTGTCGTTCCGTGCAAGGGACCTTCTGGCCTGGCCTGTGCTCCGTGTGTGTCTCCAAGTGCCCCTGTGCTCTTACAGGGGCTGCTGGGTCCTTGTGGGCTTCTCTTGCCTGTTACCTAGAAGTCGAGCTGGGTGTTTGCTGCAGTGTGCTGCCCTTTAAGTTTTAGGTTTCACTTCGGCTTCGCACTGCAGACTGTGCCTGTTGTGGTGCCATTTTAGCTGCAGGAGCTGGAGCATCCTGAAAGAAGCAGGTTGTTTTTTAGCAGCAGCACCTATTCATCTGGATGGAATTGGTGCAGAGGAACAGAGAAGCTTGTGGGCCCACAATCTGTTATATCTAGCTGGTTCGTTATCTCTTTTCATCTAGGTTTATCTCTAGAAGGGAGCACATACACAGTGTATGGGTGACCTTATGCAAGGGCTGCTTTTTTTTAATCTCAGTTTTACAGGTCAGTCTTAGCAAGCAAGCTCAGTTTGCAGATTTACAGGCCTTATCTTTTAAGATGAGTGTCTCATACTTGTGTTGAAGGTGTCCTGCCAACTCCCACGCACAGCAGGTTGGTATCTTGTCACAGGAGTGGCTATGAAAAGTCTTCACAGCACAGCATATCTTATCATTTGTTTTGGATTCCTGCTCTTCCTCTGAACACATTCCAAAACAGTGGCAGGCATGCAGTGTGTTCCCACAGTGGCTTTTGATTGTGTAGATGTTGTCTTACTGCATCCAGTTCTGGTGCCTCCAGTGCAAGAAGGACATTGAACTGATAGAGCAGGCCCAGAAGAGGTCATGAAGATGGGCTGGAGCACCTCCTCTATGAGGACAGGCTTAGAGAGCTGGACCTGTTCAGCCTGGAGAAAAGAAGGGTCCAGGGATACCTTAAAATGGCTTTCCAGTACAATGAAGGGAGCCTACAAGAAAGCTGGGAAGGTGCTTGTAGTGATAGGACAAGAGGGAATTGATTGAAGCATGAGGAGGGCAGATTTAGATTGGAGGTGAGGAAGAAATTCTTGCCAGTGAGAGTGGTGAGACACTGGAGCAGGTTGCCCAGGGAGATTGTGGATGACCCCTCCCTGGAAGCGTTCAAGGCCATGTTGGATGAGGCCTTGAGCAACCTGGGCTAGTGGGAGGTGTCCCTGCCCATGGCAGGGTGCTTGGGCAAGATCTTTAAGGTTCATTCTGATCCAAACCATTCTATGAATCAGTGCTGATATGGAGTTGGGAATTTGATGCAACCAAGTAGGTTGCAGGGGGGTGCTGCTCAGAGCATCTTCAGAGTTCACAGGAATATTGTTTGTTGTATGTGGTAGTTTGAGAGTTCCTAGATCCCTCTTAAACATTTCAGCCAAAATAACTGAGAGCTTTGGAGCAGCTGAATATGTTTCTGGGCAATATGATGTAGCCTAAATGGTAGTGGAAGCGAAACTCATGCAGGGCTGTAAGTAGGCACTCAGAATTTAGAGGCTGTCAGGCTGAGTGGTGAATATTTTTTTGACAAGAGGAAGTTTTATGCTTTCTTAGGTTTGCATTTAATCACAGTTGCAATGTGATTGTGTAAGCTTTTAGGCTTTGGTTGGTTAAGCATTGTGGGTTTTATCCCAGTCTCGTTTAAGAGCCTTATCTCAAAAGCCTCTAAGGAAGTGTTTATTTGGTCTGTTTAATCTTACCTGTCTCTTACTGCCTGGTTAGAAGGAAGAATAATTTCTCTATTCCACATGCTTTAATGAGAACATTTCTTTTGATCTTCCTGTTTGCTTTGTCCCCATGATGGTTTCTAATGGTCTCTAGTGTTCCAGGTAAAATTACAGTCGAGATTTAAATTAGCTTCAGAGAAATCTCTTTGAATGGTTCTGTGGCTTTAGATATGATGCTTTTGGAAATCTCTGCTTCTAGCCAGACCTTTCACAATGCTGCTTTGTTCTGAAGCACCTCAAGTGCTTAAATCTCAAGTGAAGCACTCTCAAGAGTCTGTATGCTGAAATCTTGGAGTTTTGCTGATTCACAGATTGGATTGGGTTGGAAGAGACCCTCAAAGGTCATCTTGTCCAATCCCCCTGTAGTCAGCAGGGACACCTCCAGCTACATCAGGCTCCCCAGGGACATGTCAGCTCTGTTACTGAATGTCTCCACGGAGAGGCCTCAGCCACAAGGGCAGCCTGTTCCAATATTTTCCCTCTCTCATTGTGAAGAATTTCCTCCTGATGTCCAACCTAAATCTGCCCTGCTGCAGTTTCAAACTATTGTCCTTCGTCCTATCACCATAAGCCCCTCTAAACAGTCCTTCCCAGCCTTCCTGTAGATCCCCTTCAGATAATTAAAATACATCTCTAAGGTCTTCCTAGAACCTTCTCCAGGCTGCTCCAGCCCTTCTTCATAGGCAAAGTTCTCTAGCCCTCTGATCATCTTTGTGGCCCTCCTTTGGACCTGCTGCAGCAGGTCTATGTCTCTCTCATGTCGATGTCTCACAGTTTAATTAGTTTTGAGGCAAATAGCTAACATCCAGTGTGGTTTACAGCTTTTCACAGGGAGAAGATGGAAAGTAATGCAGTGCTGCTGGAATCCAAGTCCTCTCCCATCAACCTGCTGAATGAAATGCATCAGCTGCGCCTCCTGGGCCACCTCTGCGACGTGACGGTCAGTGTGGAGTACCAAGGTGTCAGGGCAGAGTTTGTGGCCCACAAGGCTGTCTTGGCAGCCACCAGCAAGTTTTTCAAGGAGGTGTTCCTCAACGAGAAGGGAATGGATGGCCCCAGGACCAACGTGTTCCTCAATGAAGTCCAGGTCGCTGATTTTGCTTCATTTCTGGAGTTTGTCTACACTGCTAAGGTAGAGGTGGAAGAAGACAGAGTGCAACGTATGCTTGAAATAGCTGAGAAGCTGAAGTGCTTAGACCTCTCAGAAACCTGCTTTCAGTTGAAGAAGCAAATGCTGGAATCAGTGCTGCTGGAGCTGCAGAACTTCTCTGAATCGCAGAGCTCTGAGGAAGAGAGCTCTACCCAGCCCAGCGCTCTGCTGGACTCCAAAGCAGCTGCTGTGGCAGAAGCTGACCAGGCAGGCTGTCCCTTGGCTCCTCCAGATGGCCCAGCAGACAGGCCCAGCAGCGGAGCATCTCCTGAGATCCCAGCTGCCAAATCAAAAGAGAAAATGGATAAGAAGAAGGAAATGGTGAAGCCTCCTTACGCCAAAATCAGGAGGGCGAGTGGGAGACTGGCTGGGAGGAAAGTGTTCGTGGAGATCCCGAAGAAGAAATACACGAGGCGGCTGAGGGAGCAGCAGAAGGACGGAGGGGTTGCTGTGGAAGAAGACAGGTGTCCTCAAGAGCAGGAGGCCTGTGATGTGGAGAGGGAGGAGGAGGAGGAGGAAGAGGAAGAGGAGGAGCAGGCAGAGAACAGCATCAAACCTGAGAGCGAAGAGTGCAGCTTCGACTCTGGAGCCAAGCTGCCGAGATCGGAAGAGGATAAGAAGAGGCGAGGCAGCAACTTCAAGTGCAGCACGTGCCAGAAGGAGTTCCTCTACGAGAAAAGCTTCCTCAAGCACATCAAGCACAGCCACGGCATCGCCGCCGAAATCGTTTACCGGTGCGAAACCTGCAGCCAGACCTTCGCCAACCGCTGCAACCTCAAAAGCCACCAGCGCCACGTCCACAGCAGCGAGCGCCACTTCCCTTGTGAGCTCTGCGGTAAGAAGTTCAAGAGGAAGAAGGACGTCAAGAGGCACATTCTCCAGGTTCATGAGGGTGGTGGGGAGCGTCATCAGTGCCTACAGTGTGGAAAGGGGTTGAGCTCCAAAACTGCCTTGAGGCTCCATGAAAGGACGCATACAGGCGACAAGCCTTATGGGTGCACAGAGTGTGAGGCTAAATTTTCTCAGCCTTCTGCACTTAAAACACACATGAGGTATGAACAGACTTAATTGGCCTTGTTAGATTCTGGGGGGAGAAGCAAGAGTCCCCTGGAACACACCTTGAGCCTTCAAGTGAAGTGGGAGTGTGAGAGAAGGCTTTGAGGAGACCTTGAGTAGCCTTCCAGTATCTGAGAGGGGCCTACAGGAAGTCTGGGGAGGGACTATTGACAAGGTGTTGTAATGACAGGACAAGGAGGAATGGGTTTAAAGTGGCAGAGGGGAGATTGAAACTGGATGTTAGGAAGTTCTTTGCAGGGAGGGTGGTGAGACACTGGCACAGGTTGCCCAGGGAGGTTGTGGAGCACAGAAGCACCAAATGTGATCGAAGATCACATTCGGTGCTTCTGTGCCCCACAACCTCCCTGGGGGTGTGCAGGAGCGAAGATCACATTCGATACTTCTGTGCCCCACAACCTCCTTGGAGATGTTCAGGACCAGGTTGGATGAGGCCTCGAGCAACCTGTTCTAGTGGGAGGTGTCCCTGCCTGTATCAGGGGCTTGGAACTGGCTGAGCTTTGAGGTCCCTTCCAACCTAAACCGTTCTATGTGCCTGACCAGAAAACTGTCCATATTTGCTTTGCTTTTTTTCCCCCCTCCTTTTTCTCAGCTTGGTTTTCTTTTTTTGACCCTACTTCCAAGCTTCAGGGGTTTGCTGTCATTTTCTTTAAGGCCAAATAAAGGTGTGTGGGTGCTGCAGCTGAAGGACACAGAGAACTTTTCTCATGAGAGCAGCCCTGGGATATGTCCCCTGTGAGAAAAGCAAGCCTCCCATACTTGATTCTTTGCAGGATTTGGGCTGTAATTATTTCAGCTAATTTGGTGCTTCTTGGTAATCAATTTTGAAATGTTTTGCAAAAAGTGTGAAAATAATAAGATTTGTCCATTGATTAAATTTAAGAACACCAGATTTGGGTGCTAAGTATAGGAAACAGCTGGTGTCTGGTGTTCAAGGCCAGGTTGGATGAGGCCTTGAGTAACCTATGCTAGTGGGAGGTGTCCCTGCCTATGGCAGGGGGTTGGAACTAGATGATCCTTGAGGTCTCCTTCCAACCTTACCATTCTATGATTCTATGAAATGGGCTGGCAGAGGTGTGTGAAGTTCTGAAGGCACCTACACAGAGCTGATGGAATCAGTTGTGCTGAGACCCAAGGAGGTGCAAATGCACCATCTTGAAGGTTCATGGGCAAGAGAATCTTTATCAAGGTAAAAATTCTAGCTGTTGACCCTGCTTTTACTGTTCTATTATTTTTTGGCATGACTTTTTCCCCTGTTGTGTGCCTGTTGTGAATGCTGGAAGCTCAGTGCTGCCCTAGCTGGTGTGTTGTGCCAGTCTGTGTTGAGAATTGCTCAGCTTTATGTGTTTTGACATCTCTGCTCCTTCTGTTGATGGGTTGCCACAAAAACTGACCTGTGTTGGCTGTGCTCCCACAGCCATCTTCAGAAGAGTCCCTGAAGCTCTTTGTGGGCTCAAGATTTCAGCTAGAATTTAAACTGGGGTACTGGTTTAGGCCACAGTAATTCTGTAAATTTCCCTTTTTTGTTTTAGAAGGCACCGAATTCTTGCACAGGTCACTCTTCAGAGAGCAGCCAGAGTAAAGAGAACCTATGTTGTGCTGCAAAGGACAGAGGGAAATTCCTGAGTGCTCTAATGCTGCTTTCTCATTTCAGAATCCATACTGGTGAAAAGCCTTTTGTCTGTGATGAGTGTGGTGCCAGGTTCACTCAGAATCACATGCTCATATATCACAAACGCTGTCACACAGGTAAGGCTGGCTTTTGGCATGTGCTGCCTTTAGGAGAAGACCCTGCTGTGCAACCAGGAGGTCTTCTGTTCAACCAGAAAATTAGTTTTGTGGTGTTGGGTGGATTTTTGTTTTTAATATAAAATGAGATGTTCTCCTTCCTAGACAATTTAACTGAGTAAGGATCCTAAAAGAGGATAGGCAGAGAGTGAGGAAAAGTAAAAGGAGTCCATGAAAGGCCAGGTTGGATAAGGCCTTGAGCAATCTGCTCTAGGGAAAAGTGTCCTAGCCCCATGGCAGGGGTTGTGGAACTAGATGATCTTTAAGGTCCCTTCTAATCCAAACTAATCTATGAATTTGTGAGAGACAGAAAGAGTTCCCAGATGGCTGGGATGCAGGAACAGGCTGCTTTGCATGGTCCTCAATAGCCAGGTTTAGATTGGATAATAGAAGAAACCCTACAGAAAGGGTTTTCAAAACACTGGAACAGACTGCTTAGGGAGGTGGTGGTGTTGCCACCGCTGGACGTGGTGCAAGACAGGACTTAGCACCAAACTTGGCAGGATTAGGTAGTGGTTGGATGATCTTTAAAGGTCTCATCCAATCAAAATGATTCTCTCTTTCTGTCCAGGCTGTAGACTAGTGTTTGGAAATGACCCTTTGTACCACCTTTGAGCTGTGTTACATTTCTGCATCTCTTCATTGACCTGCTCCCTTCTTCCACTGACTTGACCCTAATGTGGATGGCAGAAAACCATTAAATGACAATGAAATGTCAAGGAAAAAAAGAAAATGTTTTGATTTATGTCTTAACTAAAATTGCCTGCTTACCCCTGGAGGCCTCTCATCAGAGTTGTACACAGCAGTGGTCTGGATTTGCAGAGGGCCCCAAAAACAATCGGAGGAGTGGAGCACCTTCCCTGTGGGGACAGGCTGAGAGAGCTGGGGCTGCTTAGCCTGGTGAAGAAAAGGTTCTGGGGAGACCTTAGAGCAGCCTTCCAGGACCTAAAGGGGGCCTACGAGGAAGATGTGGAGAGATGTTTTACAAGGGCTGGGTGTGACAGGACAAGAGGCAATGGTTTGAAACTAGAGAAGGATAGATTTAGGTAGACATTAGGAAGAAGCTCTATACTGTGAGGGTGGTGGAGGCCTCATTCCTGGAGACATTCAAGGTCAGGCTTGATGGGACTCTGAGCAACCTGATCAGGGGTGTCCCTGCTTACTACAGGAGGATTGGACTAAAAGAGTTTTAAAGGTTCTTTCCAAACCAGTGCATTCCATGATTCCATCTATGCATGTGATGTGTAATTCTCCTCCTCCTTACCCTTGCTGCAGGGGAAAGACCTTTTATGTGTGAAACCTGCGGGAAGAGCTTTGCCTCTAAGGAGTATCTGAAACACCACAACAGAATCCACACTGGATCTAAACCCTTCAAATGTGAAGTTTGCTTCAGAACGTTTGCACAAAGGAACTCCCTTTACCAGCACATAAAAGTTCACACAGGTGGGAAGTGCTTTTGTGTTTGAAGTCACAATCTGAAAGCTGTGGATCTCACAGCTGCATTTTTTCAGACAAGGGATTTCTCCCACAGGTGTCTCCTTTTGGGGTTGATTCTATGGTTATATGTAGATGTGGTGCTGAGGGATATGGTTAAGTGGTGACCTGTTAGTGCTGCGCTGGGAGGGCTATGAGGATGATGAAGGGACTGGAACATCTGTCTGATGAGGAAAGGCTGAGAAATCTGGAGCTGTTTAGCCTGAAGAGAAGACTGAGAGGAGATCTTGTTAATGTTTATAAATATCTGAAGGGTGGGTGTCAAGAAGAAGGTGTCAGGCTCTTTTTATGGTTTCCTGTGATAGGACAAGGGGCAATGGATAAAAAGTGGAACACAGGAAGTTCCACCTCAACAGGAGGAAAAACTTCTGTACTGTTGAGGGTGATGGAGCCCTGGAACAGGCTGCCCAGAGAGGTTGTGCAGTCTCCTTCTCTAGAGGCTTTAAGGGCACAAACTGTGTGACCTGGCCTAGGTGATCCTGCTTTGGCAAGGGGGGGTCGAACCTGATGATCTTCAGAGGTCCCTTCCAACCCCTACCATTCTGTGATGCATGATCTTAAAGGTCTTTTCCAGCTCATGATTCCATCTTAGTCAAGTGGTTGTTTTGAGGAGTGCTCCAATACAGTGACTGCAGCAAGACATATTGTGATGTGTTTGGAGAGAGCCTTGTGGTTCATGCTCATCTTCTCATGGGAAAAACTTCTATTATGGGATAGGAATTTAGTTGCTAGTGGAAAATTGGTTTAAAAATGTGGAGGCTTCAGTGGGTGGCCAGATTTATGTAGTATCTGCTCACTTCAGGTGTGTCAAAATGGTCTGTGAGAATTTCAGCTTACCTGAGGTTCCCCAGTGAGCAGCACCTGTAACACTGCAACACAGATTCATAGGATGGTTTGGGCTGGAAGGGACCTTAAAGAGCATCTAATTCCACTTCCTCTCCCATGGACAGGGACACCTTCCACTAGCCCAGGTTGCTCAAGGCCTCATCCAACCTTGAATGCCTGGGTTGGGTCAGCCTGGCCTTGAACGCCATAAGGGAGGGGACATCTACAATCTCTCTGGGCAACCTGTTCCAGTGTCTCACCACCCTCACTTGAAAGAACTTCTTCCTAATCTCCAGTCTAAATCTGCCCTCTTCAATCTATCACTTCAAACCCTTGCCAAAAATCTCTCCCCAGCTTTCCTTTGGGCTCTGTTTCAGGTACTCAAAGGCCACTATAAGGTCATAGAATCATAGAATAGAATCAGCCAGGTTGGAAGAGACCTCCAAGCTCATCCAGTCCAACCTAGCACCCAACCCTATCCAATCAACTAGACCATGGCACTAAGTGCCCCATCCAAGCTTTGCTTGAACACCTCCCTGGGCAGCCCATTCCAATGCCAATCACTCTGTCTATCAAGAACTTCCTCCTAACATCCAGCCTAGACCTCTCCTGGCACAACTTGAGGCTGTGTCTCCTCATTCTGTTGCTGGTTGCCTGGGAGAAGAGACCAACCCCACCTGGCTACAACCTCCCTTCAGGTAGTTGTAGACAGCAATGAGGTCACCTCAGAGCATCTTTGCGGAGGTGGGATTTGGGAAAACCCACAAATCCCTGGATTAGGGAAAAATCAAGAGACGACCCAATATGAGTTAGCTCAAGATAGTCCAACTTTATTAAGAGCATCAGCACTTTATATGTCATTAGTGCCACTGTGCACGCGATCACACGCGGCTACTTTCATTATGATTAGCTACAGTAAGTTTAGCACAGCTTAGCCAGCCTAAAAGTTAAAGCTGCATAGTCTCCCCTACTTGCAGTTACTTGCTAGTGCTACTTCCCTAATTTCCCAGACCTTAGTTCCGTAAAAACTGTTCCAGCTGCATTAACCTTTCAGTCTGACACGTATCCCAAAGTCAGCATAACTCGCAGCTTTCTCATGCCTACTTCAGCTCAACATACTCAGGACTTATGTCAAGGCCTGGATTGTACCCATGTCCCTTGTCTCTTAACCATTCTCCAACACATCTTCCCAGAGCCTTGTCTTCTCCAGGCTGAACAGCCCCAGCTCTCTCACCCTGTCCCCATAGTCAAGGTCCTCCAGCCCTTGGATCATCTTTGTTGCCACTCTGGACCCGCTCTTATCAGCTCCATGTCCTTATGCTGGGCACACCAGAACTGGACTTAGTACTGGGGGTGGGTCTCAGGAGAGCAGAGCAGAGGGGCAGAATCTATTCGCTGGTCCATGCCCTCTGTGCTGCTGTGCTTTCAGGCGAGCGCCCCTACTGCTGTGACCAGTGTGGGAAGCAGTTCACGCAGCTGAACGCGCTGCAGCGCCACCACCGCATCCACACCGGCGAGAAGCCCTTCATGTGCAACGCCTGCGGCAGGACCTTCACTGACAAATCCACCCTGCGACGCCACACCTCGGTGAGATCTGTCACCTTCTAGCATTGCAGCCCTCCCCTGTGGCTGCCTACCCGGGTGTTAACTTTCCAGGCCTGGGGAGAGGACTTCAGTCTGTTTTTTGTAGAGTTTGGTGCATTATCCTCTCTGATATGGCCTGGTGGTACTGGAATGGGTGTAGGCTGGATGTGCCTTCTCCAAAAGGGTTGTCAAGTGCTTGTGAAAAGATGTCACAATTTGTAGATCAGTAATGGAAAGAATATTCCTGATGTGTTGTGAGTGTGGTGACGTAGCTTGTTCCATGCGCTCAGATGTGATCAGTAGAGTTAACTGCTGCAATTGGTGAATCATAGAATTACAGAATGGTAAGGTTGGAAGGGACCTCAAGGATCATCCAGTTCCAACCCCCTGCCATAGGCAGGGACACCTCCCACTAGTACAGGTCACTCAAGACCTTGTCCAGCCTGGCCTTGAACACCTCCAGGGAGGGAGCAGCCACAACCTCCCTGGGCAACCTGTGCCAGTGCCTCACCACCCTCACTCTAAAGAACTTCCTCCTAACATCCAGTTTCAATCTCCCCTCTGCCAGTTCAAACCCATTGCCCCTTGTCCTGTCATTATAAGACCTTGTAAATAGTCCCTCCCCAGCCTTTCTGTAGGCCCCTTCAGATACTGGAAGGCTACTCTAAGGTCTCCTGGAAGCCTTCTCTTCTCCAGGCTGCAGAGCCAGCAGCAAAGCTGGGGAGGAGTGTGAAAAGCTTCTCAAGGGCAGCTGAGGGAACTAGGGGTGTTGAGCCTGGAAAAAAATGAGGCTGAGGGGAGACCTTCTTGCTCTCTACAAAGAGGTTGAAGCAAGGTGAATGTCAGTCTCTTCTCCCAAGTGACAAGAGGAAATGACCTCAAATTGTGCCAGAGGAGGTTTAGGTTGTACATGAGGAACAATTTCTTCCCCAAAAGGGTTGTCAAGCCCTGGAACAGGCTGCCCAGGATGGTGGTGGAGTCACCATCACTGAAGAGTTGTAGATGGTGGTGCTGAGGGAAACAGTTTAATGTTGGCTTGGCAGTGCAGGATTAATGGTTGGACTTGATGATCTTGATGTTTTCTAGCCTAAATGATTCTCCAATCCTGTGATCATTGAGTCCAATTATTAACCATTGAGTTCACCACTAAACTGTGGCTGCCAGCACATCTACACAGCTCTTCAATCCCTTCAGGGAAGGGGGCTCCACCACTGCCCCAGACAGCCTGTTCCAGGGCTTGACAATGCTCTTGAAGAAGGAATTGATCCTCCTGTCCAACCTAAACCTCTTAAAGGTCTTTTCCAACCTAAGTGGTTCTGTTTCTGTACTGTCCTTGTTCTGGGATGCTTAGAGAATCACAGAATCATGGAATGATTTGGATGGAAAGGGTCTTTTAAAGGTTGTCTGGTCCAATCCCACTGGAGTGAGCAGGGGCATCTGCAACTAGAGCGGGTTGCTCAGAGCCCTGTCCAACCTGACCTGGAATGCTTCCTTGGGTGAGGTATCTACCACCTCACTGGATGATCTGGGCCACTCTTAGCATAAAAAAAAAATCTCTTATCTGTAGTTTAAATTTCTTTTAGTTTTAGACCATCACCCCTTGTCCTATCTCAAGTTATAAAAAAGAAATATTCCATCTTTCTCATTGGCCCCGTTAAGTGCNCTGCCCAGGATGGTGGTGGAGTCACCATCACTGAAGAGTTGTAGATGGTGGTGCTGAGGGAAACAGTTTAATGTTGGCTTGGCAGTGCAGGATTAATGGTTGGACTTGATGATCTTGATGTTTTCTAGCCTAAATGATTCTCCAATCCTGTGATCATTGAGTCCAATTATTAACCATTGAGTTCACCACTAAACTGTGGCTGCCAGCACATCTACACAGCTCTTCAATCCCTTCAGGGAAGGGGGCTCCACCACTGCCCCAGACAGCCTGTTCCAGGGCTTGACAATGCTCTTGAAGAAGGAATTGATCCTCCTGTCCAACCTAAACCTCTTAAAGGTCTTTTCCAACCTAAGTGGTTCTGTTTCTGTACTGTCCTTGTTCTGGGATGCTTAGAGAATCACAGAATCATGGAATGATTTGGATGGAAAGGGTCTTTTAAAGGTTGTCTGGTCCAATCCCACTGGAGTGAGCAGGGGCATCTGCAACTAGAGCGGGTTGCTCAGAGCCCTGTCCAACCTGACCTGGAATGCTTCCTTGGGTGAGGTATCTACCACCTCACTGGATGATCTGGGCCACTCTTAGCATAAAAAAAAAATCTCTTATCTGTAGTTTAAATTTCTTTTAGTTTTAGACCATCACCCCTTGTCCTATCTCAAGTTATAAAAAAGAAATATTCCATCTTTCTCATTGGCCCCGTTAAGTGCTGAAAGACCTCAATAAGGTGTCCCCAGAGCCTTCTCTTCTCTAGCTGAACAACCCCAACTCTCTCACACTGTCACAACAGAGGGATTTCAGCCCTCAAATCATTTTTGTGGCCTCTTCTGCACCAGCTCCAACAGGTCCATGTGCTTCTTGTGCTGAGGACTCTAAAGCTCACCAGAGCAGAGGGCCATTATTATCAGGACAAGGGGCAATGGGTGGAAGCTGATGCATAGGAAGTTTCATGGAAACATGAGGAGGAATTTTTTTCCCTGTGAGGGTGACAGAGCACTGGCACAGGCTGCCCAGGGGAGTTGTGGAGTCTCCCTTTCTGGAGATACTCAAAGCCCACCTGGGTGCATTCCTATGTGATCTTCTCTAGGAGATCTGCTCTGGCAGGGGGGTTGGACTGGCTGAGCTTTGGAGGTCCCTTCCAGCCCCTGACAGTCAATGATTCTATGCGGCATGTAAATGAAGATCTCTTCTACCAGCATCAAGCATGAGCTGAATCCAAGCTTTCCAAACAGTCATCATGATTTCAGCCTTCTGTTTTTTTGTCTGTTTCATTTCAGATACATGATAAAAACACCCCCTGGAAGTCCTTCCTTGTCATCGTTGAAGGAGCATCTAAGAACGACGAAGGTCACAAAACAGAGCTTCCTGATGAAGAGTATGACATGTCACCTAAAATCCCAGAGAAGCTGCTGTCCTTCCCAGAGAATGGCCACTACCAGAGCTTGGCTGCTGTCCCAGGCAGTGTGACCCCCCTGCATGACAACAGCTCTGCAACAGGAACAGACTGCAAGTCCGATGGGACTCCACGGCAACAGGAAGCCCTCATGGCTACCACGCTAAGTGAGCTGACAGTGCTCCACACACAGACTGAGACTGACTCTGCTCAGCCACAGCTTCATGCTCTGGTCAATATGGAATGATTTGGTTCTTTGCAGACCCTTTGTACAGTCCTTTGCCAATATCCTGCTGTGGGAGCTAGGAGAAGGTATAAGAAGGAAGCAGGACTAGATGTGATTTCTAGAGCTGGATTCCAACAATATATTTCCAGCATTTCCTCCATATCAATACAAGCTGGGATGATGGGATTGAGAGCAGCCCTGCCAAAAAGGACTTGGGGGTGCTAGTGGGTGAGAAGCTGGGTAGGAGCCAGCAATGGGCACCGCCAGAAGGCCGATGGCAGCCTGGGCTGCATCAGAAGTGTGGCCAGCAGTGGAGAGAGGGGATTCTGCCACTCTGCTCTGGTGAGATTTCACCTGGAGTACTGTGTTCAGCTCTGGGACCCCCCACACAATAGAGACGTGGACCTGCTCCAGCACAGGAGGGCCATAACAATGATCAGAGGGCTGCAGCACCTCTCCAGTGAAGACAGGCTGAAAGAATTTGGGCTGTTCAGCCTAGAGAAGAGAAGGCTCTGGGGAGACCTTAGAGCTACATTTCAGTATCTGAAGGGGACCTACAGGAAGGCTGGGGAGGGACTGTTTAGAAGGGCTTGGAGTGATAGGATGAGGAGCAATGATTTGAAAGTGGAGCAGGGGAGATTTAGGTTGCACATCAGGAGGAAGTTCTACACAATGAGTATGGTGAAATACTGGAAGAGGTTGCCCAGGGATGTAGTTGAGTCCCCATCCCTGGAAACATCCAAACTCAGAGTTGATGTGTCCCTGGGCAGCCTGATGTAGTTGGAGGTGTCCCTGCTAACTGAAGTGTTGAGTAGATTCCTAGATTGATAGAATTGTTTGGGTTGGAAGGGACCTTAAAGATCACCTAGTTCCAACACCCCTGCCACGGGCAGGGACACCTTCCACTAGCCCAGGTTGCTCAAGGCCTCATCCAGCCTGGCCTTGAACATGTTCAGGGAGATGTCAGGGCCAGAGGTGCATCTCTCTTCTAGGAGATGGCTTGGCAAAGTTGAAGCATTTCACTGACTGAGTCCAAGAGGCCTATGGGAGCTCTGTGTCATCGTGGACATCTCAGGAGAGCACTGAATGATGTCTGAGCCTGGTTGCCACCCAGATTTGCCCCTCTGCATCCTGGCTCCATGATGGAAAGAGCTGCTCCCACCTGTCTTGTTACCCTGCTTGGCTCCTGGTTCACCTCGTAGATCAACTGGTCTTGCTGTGCCCTGACAGCTGGTGTGACAAACCCCCAAAATATGGGGTCAAGACAGGTTTCAGGTGAGCAGTAGAACTTCTCCCTGGCTGTAAGCTTTCAGCTTTTTTATGTCACAGAAAAGAACTGTAAAGAAAAAAAAATATTTATGGGCTGTAAGCAACTTTAGTCATAAATAAATTGGAGTGCTTTGTTTTTCTTAAGCTCAGGAAATGCTAGTTCAAAGGTGCATTATAAAATAGCAGCTGGTTGGGCTTCTTTATTAGAGTTTGGATGAAAACTGACATAAAATGACATTAAAAGAATTTATTCTGCTCTAAGAGGCAGATTCAGAATGGACAGAGAAGCTCAGTGCTGAAGGACGTATTTTTTCAAGGTGTTTCTTACTCAGTTCTGAAGCTTCATCTTGACCCACAAAGGGATTTTTTTATATGATTGTCAAGATGTTTTACATCCTGTCAGCAATAGTATGATGCTTAAAATATTCTGCTTTATTTTTTATGTCTTGATTTCCTATAGGAAAAAGTGATCTTTTGGAGAGCTTTGTTGTTTGCCATACTAAAAGGGTTTGACACTCGAGTTGGTTTCTCTTTCTGGGATTGCTGTGACACTGGAAATGCTCTGAATACGATGCAGTGGAGAGTTTGAACAACATTAAATAGAAGACATACTTGCTGATTATGAAAGTGATTAAGCAGTAATGCTGGGAAGCTCAATGACTTGTGATTGTGGTGGCTGAATCAAATCCTGGAGCAGAAAATTAGCCTGCGATGCAAACACTCTTATCTAAGCTCTATCCCTTGCTCTTCCTGGACTGCTTCTCAGTCATGAGATCAAACATTCTGCTCACTTAGCTCTGCCTGTAAAACTCTGCAGAGTTTGTCATAGATTCATAGAATGGTTTGGGTTGGAAGGGACCTTAAAGAGCATCCAGTTCCAACATTCTGCCACGGGCAGGGACACCTCCTACCAGCCCAGGTTGCTCAAGGCAACCTTTGCTTTTAGATGCTCAGCATTGATTCACAGAAGCAGAAGGTGCCATCTACTGAAGAAAAGATTTGGGCCGCAAATCCAGCTTTGTTCTTCTCCAGTATCACTTTCCTTCTCATCTAGATTAAAAAAAGTCCAATAGAGTCACTTGTGACTTAGGTATCAGTTTATAGTTGAGCTTTATGCAGGGAATTCTGTTTCTCGTGCTGAGTTTTGGCTGCGTCTGGACATGCAGAAGCTTCTGGAAGTGGAAGGTAGGTTCTGGATCCCTTAGCCTTGCACTAGAAAAGCAGAAGTGCATTCCAACTGATGTGTTGCCACTCTATGCCTCACACTTTTTTTTTTTTTTTTCCATGGATTCATGCTGGACTTGATTATCTTGGAGGTCTTTTCAAGCCTCGATGATTCTGTCATTCTGTTTGGGTTGGAAGGGAGCTTAAAGATCATCTAGTTCCAACTCTCCTGCCACAGACTTTGAGGCTACTCTTCTGGTCTCAAAATATCCTCAGTTTTCTTAAAGCTTTTCTTTCTTTTGCACCTTATCAGCCCCACAAGGGAACTTAAGGATATATTTTTATTAAATATTCCATACTGTGTTACCTTGGAAAGGTTTACTTGGGCTGTGGTTTGAGTGGGTTCTTTGAAAATTCAATTTAAGTGGATTCTTTCAAAATAGGTAGGGGTCAGAAGGGACCTCCAGAGATCATCAAGTTCAACTCCTCTGTCAGAGCAGGATTAGCAAGGGCAGGTCGCACAAGAATGCATCCAGGTGGGTTTTGGAATGCTTCAGAGAAGGAGACTCCACAACCTGTCTGGGCAGCCTGCTCTGGTGCTCCATTAGCCTCACAGTAAGGAAGTTTCTCCTCATATTGAGGTGGAACTTTCTGTGTTCCAGCTTGTACCCATTGTCCCTTGTCCTATCACTGGGCACCACTGCAAAGAGACTGGCACCTTCGTCCTGACACCCGTGACATGGACNATCTGAGAGCGCTGCCGGCGGCCCTCGGCCCCAGCTGCTCCCGGCCCACAGCCGATCCCTGCCCACAGCCGATCCCTGCCTGCTGTTCCGCACTGGGCAGCCCCGAGCGGTTCGGCTCTGCCCTGCCGAGGCAGCCTCGCTCCCACGGATCCCTGCCCTGTGGCAGTCGTGTTTGGAGACACTCCTGACCCTGGCGGCTTTGCCACCCGCCTCGGGCTGCTGCTGCCTGGATCCAGGCTATTGGATATTGCTTGTGGCGTCAGAAGGCAGCAGAGCCGCAGCGAGACCCAGCAAGGGAGCATCGCCCAAAGCCTCTCTCACCTCCGTGAGTAAAGCCTGCTGGTGCCTTAATGCTCTCCTCAGCCTGACCGATAGGGAGGTAAAAATGAGTTTGTAGCTAAGCCTTTTCCATTTCTTAACTTCCTACGTCTCTAAATTTGCCCATAGCACCCTGTGAAGGTCTTTCCCCCATCGAATGGAGCCTGTAACTAAACCTAAACT
>WBNM01000090.1:0-19290 GCA_013399055.1 Ramphastos sulfuratus | reverse complement strand
AGGTTGAGACACTTGGGGCTGTTTGGTTTGGAGAAGAGAAGGCTCTGGGGACACCGTATTGTGGTCTTCTAGTGTTTGAAGGGAACCTACAAGAAAGCTGGTGAGGGACTTTTCAGGATGTCAGGTAGCAATAGGATTAGGGGTAATGGATCCAAGCTAGAGGAGGGTAGATTTACATTAGAAATTAAGAAGAAGTTCCTCACTACAAGGGTGGTAAGACATTGGAACAGGTTGCCCAGGGAGGTGGTGTAAGCCCCATCCCTGGAAGGTGTTAAAGCCAGGTTGGATATGGCTCTGGGCAAGCTGATTTAGTGGAAAGTGTCTCTGCCCATTACAGGGAATTTGGAACTAGATGATCTTTGAGGTCCCTTCCAACCCTGACAATTCTGTGTTTGTCCATTACTGTAAAGCAATAAAATGTGTATAATCTCAAATAAGAACTTATATGGAATTTGGTCAACAAGAACATATGAAATTAATTTCTTCTGTTATGCAGTGGGTTTTTTATACATTCAACTACTCAAAATTAACCATGAAGTTGTCTTGATTTATGAAAGTTCATCTACTTGGCCTGCACTATCTCAGCCTCTGTGTAATAGTCTTAAGAGTTCCCAATTACAAAAAAAATCAGAAAGGTAGTATTTCAGATCTATTTTCACATGCAACCAGCTATAACATGGATTTTACACTACAGCATAAGAATTTTAGGAATACAGAGATTTATGTTCTATATGGAGAAAGCTCTGTCATAGAAAACTGAAAAACTAGATTCTGTGTATATAACACATAAATATTATATGCACCTAAATCTACTTGGGTAATAATAATCCTCTTGGATTGCTGGAATTAAATCAAAGGAGGCTGCAAAGGTGGAACCCCACAAGGAAGCATGAGAGAGAGATAAGGCTCTTTGTGAACACAGTGGTCAGAGAGAGTTTCCAAAAGGGGAATATTCTCTGCCTGGATCCAGTGAGGGTGGCAGCATTTACCATTCCCAGACTGCAGAGCGCTGGAAAAGGAAAAAGAAGGGTGTGGCAAGAACTTGGTCTCAACGTCTCAGCAAAACAGGTAGATTTAGACTAGATATTAGGAAGGAATCCTTTACTATGAGGATGGTGAGAAACTGGAACAGGTAGGCCAGGGAGGTTGTGGAAAATCCCTCTGCGGAGGTGCTCAATGCCAGATTGGATGGGACCTTGAGTGACCTGTTTTAGTGGGAAGTGTGCCTGTCTGTGTCAGGAAGGTTGGAACTAGATGATATTTAAGATCCTTTATAACATAAATGGTTCTATGAATCTATGCATCTATGGAAAAGTAGCAGGGATACTCAAGAGAATGGGAAACAGGCTGCCTAATTCTGCCCTTGACAATGTTAAAATTAACTGGAAGGAGGGGTTCTTGTAAGATGTGCCAAAAAAAGTTAAGATGCTAAACTCTGGGCACATGTGTTCGTTTATCTTTTATAATTTTGAAAAGGGGAAAAAAAAAGTAAAAAAACCCCAAAAAGTAGTTCATTCTTTGAACAAAATGATAGTTCATTTGCTCCATGTGATGCTGCCCCCCATATCCCTTGATGGAAAGACAAGCAATTTGTTCTGCACTTTTGGCAGGTCAAAGTCTTTGTAGGAAACTGCTAACAAAAAGGCCAGGCAAATGGTAGACAGTCAGATACCTATCCTGTGCCCTCCCCTTGCATCTAACATAGGCTGCAAAAGTAGAGGTTTGGTTTTAATTATATTAGAATTCTGAAACTTTTTAATTGTCATACTGAAACACAATGTTTTACATACAACTATTGTAAGATTGAGCTCAAGTCAGGCAAACTTTATCAACAGTCACTTTAAAGAAAGAGGGATGTATACACTTGAAAAGATGAGAATGACTGAAAAGAGAACACCTGAAAATCAGTGTTAACCTTTTTAATCTTGCAACGGTAGTATAAAGCTACATCTGATTCTATTTAGGGTACAAGATACCAGCAGTTAAAATCTTCTAGAAATGAACTCAGCTTTCTACAACAGAGAGCTAAAATGATTTAGTCTAATCTAAGCCTCAAGTTGCAATTCTCCAACCTGTAAATACAACCAACCTCTCCCAAAAAACAAACCAACCCCAGAAAAAAACACCTCACCAAACAAAAATCCCCAAATGTAAAAAAGCAAAC
Source organism: Ramphastos sulfuratus (assembly GCA_013399055.1). NCBI lineage: Eukaryota > Metazoa > Chordata > Aves > Piciformes > Ramphastidae > Ramphastos > Ramphastos sulfuratus. The sequence goes on along the minus strand of WBNM01000090.1, from coordinate 17,126 downwards.
AACCGCAACATTTTCGCCTTTTTACTTAGAAAAGAAAAAAGTAAGAAAAGCAGGAAAATTTAAGAATCACTTAAGAATAATCAGGTTACATTCAAACTAAGATTTTTTTTTTCTTAGCTGTGGTTTCTCAGTTTGGGAAGCTTTATGTTTTGTTTTAAAAATACAAATAAAAACAGTGGAAACTTGTATTTCTATATACAGAGCAGATTATTCCTTTTTAATGAGGTGCAATAGATTCTTCTCATTTCATCATCTGTANCCAATGAACTATGCTACTCTCTTTAACACCATTATTATCATGGCTTTTTGGTTCCCATAGAAACACTCAAAATAGTAGCCGTCTCTCCCCTCTAGAAGTTGACCACTACGTTCTGTCACATTTGAAAATGTATAGCATATATTAAGTAGTNTTTTTTTTTTTTTTTGTTTTAGATACAAGAATTGATGTAATCAATGCACTGAAGATCCTTCTCCGAGGAAGAAGTTGAAGTGTTCACAGTCGCACCTCAGGAGTCGTGTTGCGTGGTTAATGCTGTTAAACTTTTGCAATGCTGGTACCTATGCCCCAACCAGTGCATTCAATGGGCAGCTCTAGCTCTGAGTGTGGGACTTCCTACTGCTGCCCTTGAAGATGCATTATTCAATTGACTCCTACAGATTTTTCTTCCTGTAATTTCATTAAACAGTCCAGTGAAACTTTCATGAAGACCTGTTCTCATCCTTACGTATCATAAAGCCACTGGAATAGCCACACTGTGTCCACTCAGTTTAGCACCCAGTTTACAACACTGTCCAAGAAGCCCACCATTTACTTGTACATCCTAATGACAAAACCAGAAAGGCTGAATAGGCTGAATTTCAGCAATCATGTTAGGAAAAAAAAAATCATATTGTTTTGACACAAAAATTATATAAGGGCATAAAGTAGCTGAGAAATGGAAGCAATTAAAACATCAGGAGTTCTTATTAAATACTGTCTTCAGCCAGATAGTGTCACTGTACATGATGTCACTTATTAAAATACATTAATGACAATACTGCTGTAGTCACACGGAACGATTCTATTTATTCATCTCTCCAGATAAGCATCTTTCTTGATCAGCTGTTAGTACTATATTTAGAGCAGCAAGATAACAATACCAGTGTGGCTTACTGAATAGGCAAAATGAATACATTTTAGAAATGGTAGGTGTTGTTAATATGCATTGCTACTACTTTGGCCACACAGTATTAAACTTCTATATTCTCTACAGAGTAATAATCTCATTTCTGAATCCATTTCTTAGGCATTTACTTATGTTCTTTGATGTGGATCATCTTTCATGGATTTATTTCTTATTTTGCTAAAACCATACATGTATCATGTATTTACACACTACTCATCAGGGCTAAATTAAAATTTACAAAGTACAGGTGAAAGACTGTATCCCATTACAGGTTTCCACAGCCAGCTAATTTTCAACACAGGTATTTTCCATTAGAAATTGTCAGTTTACCAAGATTATAATTTCTGGTTAAATTTCAACTTTTATTGGTTGTTTTATTAATAACTCCATGGATAAACCAATGAACTATGCTACTCTCTTTAACACCATTATTATCATGGCTTTTTGGTTCCCATAGAAACACTCAAAATAGTAGCCGTCTCTCCCCTCTAGAAGTTGACCACTACGTTCTGTCACATTTGAAAATGTATAGCATATATTAAGTAGTATTCATTATCTGTTCCCAGTGTGGGATGGATGTCTTAAAACTTTTCTTTAAAAACAATACAAAACAAAAAAAACCCAAAATATTGTCCACATGGCTTTCATGTACCACACAAAGCATCCATGAAAGACAAGAAGGACATGTTCCGCTTAGTCTGATGAAAACAAAAATTTAGAGTGATATCCTTTCCTGAAGGTGAAGAAGTCTTCAATTCTACGTTGTCTAGAAAAGAGAAGAAACTTTTGCTCTAAAAAAAGGATGATGTAGCATAATTATAGCATATAGCCTGATGCTAGCCTCAATGAGTTGAGTTGTTTTCACAGTACAATGCTTACAATGCTGGTTAATACGATCTACTACTCTAAAGACTTAAGGGTTTCTCTTGGAATCAAATCTTAAATATATTTTATTGTATTTCAATTTAAATCACTCTTAAGCAACTGAATGCTTCACAGTAATCTTGAAGTTACAACCTCTCAGAGTTGAGATAAAAGTGAGGATACACATATATGTGTACATCTAAGCTGCTTGCTAGCCTCCCTTTTGCTCTTGGTCATACACTACTCCTGCTTTTGTTGTTTTGGCTGCTCTGGTCATCTAAGACCTGAGTGAACTCATCCAACTTGCTAAATAAAAGAGAGAGAACAAAGAAATGTTTGGCTACAATAACCATTTGAGCTTCTAGAATGAGATAAGTTATTCCCGAAGAATACCAATATTTTTCTGTTATGGATGCTCAGTGCCACATCCCCAAAAGTAGTATCTTCAGAGGGCCTTTAGTCATATGGGTCCTATCCTTATTGCCCCATTTTTAGAAACGTTGAACATTTTAATTTGTTGAAAAATTAATTTTGTCATGGATGAGAGATTTGAGGGGAAAAAAATGGTATAGAAAAAAAAAAAATCAATAACCAACCAAAAATTTTGAAACATCAGGACCATGGTATTTAAATTCAACACCCAAACTAATTACTGTATATTTCTGCCATTAATCTTTTATTGTCCACTTTAGCTTTTCAGGTTACTGTATACAGAAAAATTTGTCAATGTCTCAGATATTGTACTCCTTACTATTTCAGAAAAGTGAACAAAAGAACTAATGCAATTTTTTTTCCTCATCATGACACAAAATGTTACAAAGACTTTGGAACTGAGTTAGGGGGAGGTTTTTGAAAACATAGGGACTCTCCACAATGAGAGTCCTGTCTGTCTTCCTGCACACATGCGGATAAGGTCCTATATACAGTTGGCAATTATACACCTGAACACCATCAGTCCAAGTATGCAGTGTCAAAATGAGGCAAATGAAGTAATTTAATCCTTTCCAAAGTTGGAATGTCAAAATTCGCAACACAGGTTTTTCATAAAGCATTTTAAAATGGATTTTAAGTAGGTTGCAGCAGATAAAATATTCACAGTTAAGGAAATAGTGCAAAAATCATACTCTGTGTGCAAGAAATAAAATCTCTTATTTCCACCAAGATTTCACAAGTGGTGCACTTCTACATTTAACATTTCTCTTTGTGCTGCATCAGCCATATTGCATCAAAATAAAACACAGTATTGGATTCTTTTCCTTATTATCACCATCCCAGTTCCTGAACTCTGCTGGAAATGAACGTCAGTCACTGCAGAGCAAATTGTGTGTCGATTTGCAACTGAAACAAGTAAGGAATCTGCTTTTACACACAGGGACACATCTGTATCACAGCATGTGGTATTGTGACAGGTATGCTATTATGTTTTCCTTTTAAAATCAAAGAACGGGTTTATTTTTCTTGCAGGAGGTGTTGGGTAGGGCTTCCTTTCCCCTTTCAAACCACTGAAAACATTTACTAGTTAGTTGTCCTCTCTTTCTATTTAATGGATATATCTGCTCAATATCTATTACAGATTAGTTCTGATTTCTATTGAGATAAAACACAAACCACAACCATCTCTTAGGAAATAATTTTTTACAAAATACACTCAGTAAATTTTTGCAAAAATTACTTCACACCCCTCTGGAATTTGCTGAGCATGTGCTGAAGAAAACTATAAAAGTTAGGAGAAAAGTAAAAATCAAGCCATCATCTCACTTTTGTATTGTACACAATCATTCACACATAATCATTTACAGTAATGTGTAAGTAAACATCATTATAAAGCTTTTCAGCCTTTGTAGCAAACACTGTATTTCCCTTTATCACCTTAAATTTGAAGTCCATTCAAAGTTATTATACATAGGGCTTTGCTAAAGGCTGCCAATAAAAGCTGTGTTATCAGAACAAAATTAATTCTGCTCTGTAGTGCTGATATTAATCAAGATCTGAAAATTAAAAATGCTAGAACTGACCCTTGTCAACATTTGAGTGTTTTCTATAGCTTCATGTTAAAACTGAACAGTCATCAGATGACACACAGTGCTGTCTAAGTATAAGTGAAGTAGATAAAAAGCCAGATGGAAATTTCAGGAAAATCACTGAGGAAGCCCTGGGACAGAGTTAGGTAAGTTATTTCTAGAGGTGAGTTTGGGTAAATTATAAAGGCCACAATCCTTTTTGTTTTCTCTAAGTAACCCTGTAGATCCCTTTGTGGAGAACTGACAGATTTTACTCCCTTAGAATGGTAGAAATGAGAAGTGATAGTATAGACTGCAATGCCACTCAGACTTGTCATGCAATCCTATCAACTTCGTGTTTAGCAGAGCTGAACATGCCGCTTGTTTGAAAATTTGGACAACTGCTTTAGCTCCAAGTTGGTGCAGTCTTGTTGAATGTGAATGGGAGCGTGCCCCCATGTTTGACAGTAGATATATGCAAAGATGTGTCATGGCAGCAGGACTGAACTCAGAAACATTGTGTGGAACATTGTGTGTCTTTTTAACTTTTCATACAGATTTTGTCACTTTTGAAAAAATCAATTTCTTTTAAAAAAACAGGGAGAAGCCTATGTGTAATGTTGATCTTTTGAAATAATACAGCAAGGCTCAATGTAAAATTTTGAAGCCGTTACCAGCTTTTTCAGTGGAATTTTGAAACCACTTTGGTAAACGATCTCAACTGATACTGGTATGGAGTGTTTTAGGGAGATTGTGTTCTACGATTGTAAGCCTGAGGTAGGAACACATTAGAATCATAGAATCATAGAATCATAGAATGGTAAGGTTGGAAGGAGACCTCAGGATCATCTNTACTCCAGATGGGGTCTGACGAGAGCAGAGTAAAGGGGCAGAATCACCTCCCTTGCCCTGCTGGCATTCTTTGGTACCAAGAGAAATATTCTTTGGTACAAAGTAAGTAACAATCAATTGTAGTGACTTTACATTTGAATGAAGTATCTGACCATAATAACGTGAAACTGGATATTGCAGCTAGATAGGCATAGATGAAATTTCCACCCTCTATGTAGTCACTGTACAGCATAGCTACTTTTCCACACCAAGTATACAGACCTACCTACAAAAACTTTTTACAGAAGCTGTAGCCTCATCCAAGTAGAGTTTTTAAAAATACAGGTAAATTTTCTGTTGAGAATGCTAGCAACTAAAACGCATGTGAGCCACCATGACTCATGTCTGTCAAGTCAGTTCCATTTTCAGTGCCAAACTCCAAGCACAAAAAAGGCCAAGATGGAAATGTGGCAAGAGTTAAATTTTGTAGGATAGTATCATCATATAGTACAGTACTTAAGCAAGATCTCAAAACATGATTTTTCACTCTTTAGAAGACTAAAGTATTTGGAGACCCACAACAAGGTTCTGTTTATTAGACAGCTCCACTGAAAAAACAAGTACAGGACAGAAAGCAAGGGTAAGGAAGTCCACAGTTACCCAGAATGCAATTTCCTGTGGACTGCTGGTGACTGTACAGACTGGCATTCTAAACTGTGGATGTTAGTTCCAGATCTAAATCGGAAGAGAGTAAAGCCTTACAAGAGAGAAGAGGCAGGAAACACACCATTCTGCTGGACTCAACACAGTGATACTAAAACATTTTTCCAAATGCAATCCAACAGACATTGATATTTGTTACGTAGAGTGTAAAAGACCTGAACTGTCACCACCTTTTTCAGTACTAGGGAAAGAAAATCTTGTCTTCTTATTACTTACTTAGTGAAATGATTTAGAAAAATCCCTGAAAGGGTTTCTATCTTCAGATCAGTCATAAACTCACAATCAAACAGAAAACCCCAGCTCCCACAATTTCCCTATAGAACGTTTGTGTTTTCTATCTGCAGGAGAGTCACTGTACCAATGTCAGCTAGCCCCACACTCCAGATTTTTTTTTTTGCAGTATCCTGAACAAACAACATGGTATTAGGCATTTCACAGACATTTCAAGTATGGAAAGTGTATAGTATGCTACCTTATAATTACCTGATGTTATCTTAAACATGTGAGTCTATTTGCCCCAAACCAAGATACAAAGATTTTTAGCTTAGCTGCCACATGACAAACCACGCACATTTCCATTTCTGTTGTCAGCAGCTGTTCCATGCACTATGACTACTGCCTTTTTATTAGCACATTTGTTACACTACTACAACCTACTTACACTCCTATACCTGTGAATACACTGATTTAATTCTCGCAACAGCCTGTTAGAAGATAATGTTCATTATTTGCTCTTTTGAAGAACACCTTTTCAGTACTAAATTTTGTGCCTGCACCACAACACAGCAAGTATGGAAATGACAGAGAAAATACATATATTGTATGCAAGACAAAAGTTTCATAACAAAAATGTCTAATATTCAAACTTCTAAGTCAATAAGACACTTATACTAAAAGCTCAATTTTCATCCAGTTTTTCTCTATCAGGAAGAACAGCTGTGTATTAAATCACTTTGATAACAGACATTAGAAAAAAATTTAGTAGAAATAGCTATTCAAAGTAAAATGTTAATTTTACTATTCATAGTAAAATGTCAGCATTTAAAACAAACAAACAAACAAAAATTAGGTTGAGAAAGAAAATTACTTCAAAGCAAGGCTGCATTTTAGTTGAACTTGGTGTGCTTTTATGAGCATGTGCTCATTTGTGCCATTTCTCAGCACTGTCAAATATGCATGCATGAGATACTGCAAGATATTGTGTGCATACACAAGATAGTACCTCAATAATACAGCTGGCACAGTTGAATGGGCCCTGCACAAATAAATGGAAGACCTCACCTGAAATATTCCTATTTCTTTATTTTATATGGTACAAAAAAAAGTCATTCTATTGTCCAAGTGGAAATTCCTTTCCTCTTAGGGACCCCTTTCTGAACAGTTCTATTATTTGTGCTCTGAGGATGGTAATGCAGGGATCACTGTAGCCAGTCCTCAACACATTCCTTGTCAAAGGACTTGCAAGAGTCAAATTCAGCCTTATTTTCTGTCAGAGGGCTTTCAACACTATGAAATGTGCTTGTACAAAAGTGCAAGATTTGTCAGGCACATGTCCTACAGCTAATTTTACCATATCTTGGAACTCAGTCCTGTCCTTCAATGGATATTTTAAATGAGAAAAAAAGTTTAAATTTGTAGGGAATGGACACATAGTCACAGATTTAGGTTTTGTTTGTTTGTTTGGAGTTTTTTTAAAATATATATTCCTGTCCTTTTAAATGCAGTGCACAATTTTGAAGAAAACTACTGTGGAAGAGTATGTTTCCTCATGTAGCAGACGTTTCGCAGTACTGTAACGATTATTAAAATGTGGTGCTTTTTTTCTAGAATTACAAAGCAAAAAGATAACTTTTAAAATTCTCTGAGCAAGGCAGTTTCAACTTTGTGACAACTCATAACAAGATATTTTTAGTATATTAAGCAGCAGAAGACAGTAAGAGTAGAAATTTTATAAGTACTATTAACTACTCACAATGAATTTCTCTATGTAAAAACCACCATATTGCCCTCTACAGGTTGGTTTCATAGAATCATAGAATCATAGAATCATAGAATCATAGAATGTCGGCCTGGAAGGGACCCTGANNNCTGGAAGGGACCCTGAAAGATCATCTGGTCCAGCCCCCCTGCCAGAGCAGAATCACCTAGAGCAGATCACACTGGAGTGCATCCACATGGTTCTTGAATATGTCCAGAGAGGGAGATTCCACAACCTCCTTGGGCAGCCTGTTCTAGTCCTCTGTCACCCTCACAGTGAAAAAATTCTTCCTCAGGTTCACATGGAACTTCCTATGCCTCAACTTCCACCCATTGCCCCTTGCCCTGTCACTGGGCATCACTGAGAAGAGGCTGGCTCCATCCTCCATACTCACCTCTTAAATATTTATAAACATGAATGAGGTCACCCCTTAGTCATCTCCTTGTACTCTGTATATAGCCATTCTGTTTGCCTGAAGCATGTTGCAACCATTAGACCTGATCCATATCTACTATGAAAAGCTTTAAAATCATGTCTGTATTATAAATTAGCCAGTATTAGTCTCCCTAATAATCTCAGAACAAATACAAGAGTCTTAAAGATCTTAATATAGAGTAGCTATGTAGATTCATCAAAAAAGCAAACCATCAAGTATCACAAAAAGAACCACTTAAATGTGGAAAGACAGAGCATGTGCGGCTTTTGATTTGTAGTTACTGTTGTTTCTTCAAACTTATTCAATATTTTAACTGGCAGAATACTTGATTTTAATAGCCTTCTTGCATAATTTACTATGTATTATAGACAAAAATAATTTTGCATTAAAAATAGACAGGCAATCTCTTATTTTCACAAAGCTCTAACTTTTTAAGGCAAAAAGTTTATTTAGTCCTTAGTTGCTGAAAAGCTGGATATTCTTTAAAGGGGTATTTTTCTCTATTCTTTTTACTTTTAGTCAATACAGAGTTCCTTATCCATCAATTTCAACTGCTGTTGAGATTATACTGTCTAATCTTCTTTTTAGTCTTTGATTCTTCAGGTAAAGTCTTTTCCAAGGAGCTATTTGCATTTCCATTTTCTAGTTTACTTAACGTTTCTGTCACTGTTTCATGAATGTGTTAGCATTCATGTGTCACTGTACATATGTGAATACAGGCAAAGGGAAATACAATGTTGGCAGAGTATAATTAGGCAACTTAAAATTTCATGCACATTAAACTCAATAATTATTTTTCAGTCATCTATAAGAAAAGCTTTAATGGCTACCAAGCCCAGGATCCTGACTTTTGCTAACTAAAACATACAGATTCCTAAGCCAGTACCAGTCTTTGAAGATTCGCAGTCTGACACTGGTACCAGAAACAATAGGTAGATGGAAGAGATCTATCTCTGCCAGGCTTTCAATGTCATGCCCAGGATGCTTGGAATTCCATATAGCACAACTAAGCATTCAGAACTTATATTTGGAGATTCCGGAGAACCTTATCACGCAACATGTGGCTTTTTATGATGAAGTCACAGCGACTATGGACAAGGGAAGGGCAACTGATGCCATCTACCTGGACCTGAGTAAGGCATTTGATTCTGTCCCACATGACATCCTGGTCACCAAGCTGGAAAAACATGGACTTAATGGGTGGACCACTCGGCGGATAAGGAATTGTCTGGATGGTCGCGCACAGAGAGTGGTGACCAAGGGCACAATGTCCACCTGGAGAACAGTGACAAGTGGTATCCGTCAGGGATCAGTGCTGGGACCAGTGCTATTTAACATCTTTGTCAGTGACATGGACAGAGGAATTGAGTGCACCCTCAGTGGGTTTGCAGATGACACCAAGCTTTGTGGCACAGTCGACTTGCTAGAGGGCAGGGATGGCATCCAGAGGGACCTGGACAGGCTGGAGAGGTGNAACTGGCAGAGGGAAGATTTAGCCTGGATGTTAGGAGGAAGCTCTCTACAGCAAGGGTGGTGAGGCACTGGAACAGGTTGCCCAGGAAGGTTGTGGCTGCTCCCTCCCTGGAGGTGTTCAAGGCCAAGTTGGATGAGGCCTTGAGTAACCTGTACTAGTGGGAGGTGTCCCTGCCTATGGCAGGGGGTTGGAACTAGATGATCCTTGAGGTGTCCTTCCAACCTTACCATTCTATGATTCTATAGCATCACCATTTACAGCACTAGGTCCTGAAAAGCACTGCATTTGCAAGATTTAAGTTTCTGCTGCAAAAACCTTTGCCTATATAAATATACAAATATATATACATATACATATACACAAATATATACATATTTCCCCTCCTCCCCCCAAATCTATTCCTCTTCTTTTCCCTCTCCTTGGCTTTTTTGCTCAAATACATCAATTCTATGGCTATGCATTCATCGTCCATACTTGTAATTATTAGTTCAATGGAAACTATCAGTAATGTAAGTAGCTTCAATTCAACACAAGGCAGACATATTTTGGTGAAGCTCCATCTGTTTCACCTGGGATTTCCTCACCAAATGACTGTGAGAGAAACTGGAGAGAACCACAGCTATCATTTGCCCATCTTTTTCACTTTTCACTTTTTACTTTTGCTCTTGCCTTGTTTCTGTCTAAGGAAGTAAGATGAAATTGCATTTAACAGTAAGAGCATTCAGATACTTTATATAACACTTTTGTCAAAAGGGCAATTTCTTCAATTTTCAGTATGAACCAGTAACTCTCAAACAAAGGTATTTTTTACATCAAAACTCTCTGTCTATGCTGTTTCAACCTTATAGAAAATAAAAAGCTTTTACATTAATAATGTGATCCTGTTCCATGAATAGAAGAGACTCTTGCCTGCAGTTCATTAGGGCAGCCTGCAAGTGTAATCAAGCATTTCATGAACAGTTGCTGTAATTAGCTTCTCTCATCAATTCTACACAAACTTATCCTCTGTAATGGCTGCATTCCTCCAAATGTAAAGTTGATGAGCACACAAGACAAAGTGAATTCTTACCAAATGGTCCTTCATTTTTGTTGTCTTGGGTTTTACCTCTTTTGTTGCACTTCAAGAAGGCAGAGAAGGAAGTTAGGTTTCCTATCAATTTAATGAAGCATACAGAGAGTACTTACCTAGAAAACAGAACATTAAGAAAGGAATTATTAGAACATGGAAGCTTACAATTCTTACTTACATTGTTAGCAGATACAGGCATACACAGAAATATTAGAGAATTTTTTTTTTTAAATTTAGCTATCAAAGCTAGTTTTTGTCACTGCACCAAGAATGTGAACTTAGCACAAAAATATCACAGAATCATAGAACTGTAGAATCATTAAGGTTGATAAAGGCTTTTAAGATCATCAAGTCCAACTGTAACCCAAACACCATGACCACTAAACTATATCCTAAAGTTCCACATCTACACACTTTTTGAACATCTCCAGGGATGGTGATCACCTCCTTGGGAGCCTGTTCCAGTGCCTCACCACTCTTCCAGTAAAGAAAACTTCCCTAATGTCCAATCTAAACTTCCCTTGGCACAAATTGAGCCCATTTCTGCTTGTCCTATCACTACGTACTTGGAAGAAGAGATCAACACTGCCCTCACAACAACCTCCTTTCAAGCAGTTGTTGAAAGCAATAAGATCTTCTCTTAGCCTTCTCTTCTTCATGCTAAACAACCCCAGCTCTCTCAGCTGCTCCTCATAAAACACACCCTCTAAACCTCTTACCAGTCTCATTGTCCTTCTCTAGACACCCTCCAGGATCTCAATATCTTTCTTATATTGAGGTTTCCAGAACTGAACACCGTACTCAATCTACTTCCTCACCAGGGCTGAGCACAGGGGCATGGTCACTTCTATATTCTAAATTCACTCCTGCTGGATACTCTGTTTTTGATACAGGCCAGGATGCTGTTGGCCTTCTTGGCCACCTGGGCACACTGCTGCCTCATATTCTGCTGTCTGTCAATCAGTGCATTCAGATTCTTTTCCACAAGGCTGATCTCCAGTCACTCTTCCCCAAGCTTGCAGTGTTGCTTGGAATTGTTGTGATCAAAGTTCAAAACCTGGCACTTGGTCTCACTAAACCTCATCTCATTGGCATCAGCCCACTGATCCAGCCTGTCCAGATCTCTCTCCAATGCCTTCCTACCCTCAAGCAGATCAACATTTCTGCTCAATTTAGTGTTGTCTGCAAACTTGCTGAGGGTGCATTCAATCCCCTCATCCAAATCACTGATAAAGATGTTAAACAGAACTGTCCCTGATGCCAAGCCCTGGGGGACACCACGTATGACTGGCTGTCAACTAGGTTTAACTACTTTTACCACCAGTCTTTGGGCCTGACCACCCAGGTAGTTTCCAATCCAGTGAAACGTACATCCACCTATGCCATGACCTGCAAGTTTCTCACAGAGAATGCTGTGGGAGGCTTTACCAGGTAGACAACATTCACAGCCTTTCCTTCATCCACTAGGCTTGTCATAGAAGCAGATAAGATTGGTCAAACAAGATCTGCCTTTCATGAACTCATTGTGGCTGGGCCTGATACTACCATTATCCTGCACTTGCCATGTAAGTGCACCCAAAAAATATATATGTAAGGATGTTGTGTTACTTTGATATTCAAAATTATTTCCAAATCTTGTTACTCATCTTCTTTCTACAGTCACTGTTCATTAACAAGTCTCTTACAATACCTAGTATTTTATACAGCACTTCCACTTGACAGTTTCTATACAACTTATTTCTCTTTCTCTATGGACAATCTTGTACAAATTTTTATTTTAACTACAAAATTAGATGTTGCAATACATTTTTGTGCAGTTGATTTTAATTTTTTTTTGTTCAGTATTTCTCAATATCACTGTATTTACTAATATCAAAATACTTAAGTAAAATGTGAATTCTCAGATCTTCATAGAGAATGAAATGTTGCAGCCATTATAATAGAGGCAAATCAAATTTTAGATTTAAAAAATGAAACATTGAAGGCATTTTATGATCCTTAAAGTTCCTTTGCTATTTAGTTATATTAAAAAAATCTGTGCCATAAATTTGGATAATATAAAAGAATATAAAAGTCAGTGAATTTATAAGAACTATGTAAGAGGAAACAAGAACTCCCTGCATTTAGAATGTAACTGGACACCAGGAATTTTACCAGTGGTCATGAGAGTGTTTCTCTTCAGTAATTTATCCAAATCATGCTAACCAAACACAGAAAAGAATTAGTGTTTTAAAAGTATCATCTTCACTAGTCTAAAAACATCTGTAACCTTAATTACAGGTGCAGGGAAGCTCTTGGTCAAAAAAGCCCCACAACCTAAAAATGTAAACCCAAAGAATAAAGCCCTGTTATTCAGCACTACTTAATTTCACATCTATTACAGTTTTAGCAGAAATACCATAAAAATATGATTATCGAATGGCTGAATGCTCAGTTCATAAGTGACAGTGAAGAGAGCATTACGAGAACTACAAGACTATACAAACAGATCTGACGCACATTACAAGTCATTGGAACAGTAAAACACCTCTCTATGTTTGGTTTTTTTTCTTTCCCCTCCTCCGGCCTACTTTTGATGATCTCTCTTTCTCAGCAAAAAACCCAAAATTACTCCCTGGTGTCTAACACTCCCTGTAAGTCTAACATCTGAACATCCCAGGCTTCACAATCTGCTTACTCTTGGTGTTGTCAGCCATGCGCAATTACTAAGACTACAAGTACACTAAGACTACAAGTACACAACAATACAGATGTTCAATGACAGGTGCAAAACTGGAGAATACTAGAGCAGAAAAGTAACTTGCCTGCCTCAAACTATTCAGACTGCTGTGAACAGGATTAGTGTCTCAGCTTTTTTCCTGAATCCAGTTCTGCTCAAGGGAAAATTAATTCTCAACATGTAACAAACTTTAGAATCAGAAGACCGTCACCAACTGTGGCATATAATACTCTATAAATAATAAATAAACTTCCTAAACACGGGGTCTATTGAAACATAAGATGACAAGAAATAAGTTCATAGTGTGCATCTATAGATTTTTTCTTTTTTAATCATAGCCTCACTCTAGATCAATCTGTATTTTGTATTACTGTTAAGTCACTGCATTTGTTTGTTAGAGTTCCTATAAATCTGCACGTTAGCAATTGTGTGTGTATGATACAAATGCTGTGACACTTTTTTCTTTTTCTGTTCTAAATAGTTTTGCCTAATAATTTAGAAATTGAAATTAATAATACAACTCTAGCGGGAAAGTATAATAAAGAGTTTTTTAACTAGACTTAATTTAGTGCTGGTATAAAATTGACTTCAACATTTAGGGGAAAAAAAAATCTAGAGTTTGGTTGGTACAGAGTTTAGTAGAAACAGACTGAAGAAGATCTTACTGGCTGAAGAAATTGATATTACTAATCAAAGACATCAGTACATGAATGCTAATGATATGTATAATCAGGAGAAGCTGACTACAGACATTTTAATGTTTTAAATCTGTAGGCTGAGTTCTATTTTAACTGTTTTTCAAAACAAGTTTCTAAGACACCTCATTTGCTTTCATGATAGCTATTCTGTAGGCCTTAGGGAGTAGCAGAAATAAGAAGATTATAAGAAAATACCTGTGACGAATGCCGTAAGGAATATTTCTTATTAAAGAAAATGAAAATCCACCAGGAAAAAACCTTCATGTTAAAGTTTTTTTCTGTTTTAACACATTAAGACAGCATAGAAATGCACATTTTACTGGTGTACAGTATAGTTAGCTCTGCCATGGAGCATAAATAGCTTTAGATGCTTCTTCAGATCCAGAAGATCAAAACGAGACACACATAGCTGTAGGCTAGTTCAAAACAGCACACTGTATCTCCTCTTCATATTTGATTCAGTGATAAAATTGCTGCACAAGAACTTTTACATAGGGAAGAAGATTCTATATGTCATACGACCAGAAAGGGGCTTAGAGCCAACTGCTTTAGCTTTAGTTGTGTTCTCCTCCCCTCTTTAATGAAAGAGGCTATAATTACTATATACAAAGCTAGAACATTCATGATTTTCAAACACACATACCTTTTCATTCATGATTTTCAAATAGTTATGCCAACTTCTGAACAAAAGCTGTAGATTTGCTGGTTACACTACAATTGGTAGATCTCCACTTCTCCCACCACAGATACAATATTTATTTAATAAAATAAAGCAATGGATCAGAATATCCACACATTCTGGGGTGTTGTGCAATGTCACAGCTTCTGCTAGGTGCCCTGAGACTAGGAAGGCACCAGAAAGATGTGCTGTGTAATTGCATTGGACAAAGTCAAGCTCAGGTTAATACATTCTCTTTCTTAGTAGGGGCTTATTAGCTGTCTATCAGACTGGCTTATATCTCAGGTACTTCAGAGCATTAATGGAGTGGGTACAGGACTTTTTCATAGCCACTAGGAAATTGGTGAAGGTCAGGTGGAGAACTGGTTCACTGAGATACATAGTGAGATACATTGAGGGCACTGGGTCTGGATAGCATGGAAGATAGTGATTGTTTTGAACTATCTATAGGGAGAATATAAGGAGGTACAGCCAGACCCTTCTCAACAATTCATGGAGAAAAGAGAAGAAACAGCTCCTGTGGTTTGCACAAAATAGTATTTTGAATGGATATAAGAAAAAAAAATATTCACAACTATGATAAGAATAGAAATCAGCTGCCTAAAACTGTTGTGGAATCTCCATTCCTGAGAAGCTTCACTGGTGACAGCCCTGGGAAAGGTGATACAAAACCTAGACGTTAGCTCTGTTTTCAGCAGAGGACTGGATGAGATAGCTTCCAGAGAATGCTTCCAAGCTAAACTATTTTATGTTTCAGTGATTTTAACTCCATAGTTACAAGTAGTAATAAAAATGTTTTATAGAAAGAAAACAGAAATGAGAAGGTCAGAGCATTGTTTATATCCCCTCCCTTTCACTGGTATCTCTGATGTGGGCATCTCTCAGCTCCTTCCCCATGGTGGGCCTCTGTTTTGTTACTAATGGATGCCTTATTGCAATCATTTTTTGTGCAGGTTAGAGGCTCTGTAAACAGTTATCTACAATTAATATACAAATGGATGCTCTAAACACCTAAGTGTTAAACATTTCCTATTTGATTACATGTCATGTTACAATACAGTTTTGCAACTCAGGAAAGGGAATAAACACTTTGTAAGAATCAGAGAGTGTTATCAGTGTACTAGTCGTACCCATTAGATGAATAAACTGGTATTTGCTTTTGATCATTCCTAATTTAATTAATTTGAGATTTACTCATTTAATTCCTATGACAACTTTGAAATGTCTGGAATTGTGAGTTGTGTATGTGGAGTCTAGGATAGACTATGTTCTTTACTAACAGGAAAGGAACATTACGGAAATTACACATAGGAACAAAACCAGAGTATAATATTAAATATTTGAACAACAACATTTCTTGCTGTATTTAATTAGTATTAAAAGAGATTAAATATGTTGGTTTGTAATGTCTGTCTACTATTGCCTGTTTTTTCAACCAGGTGTGCTTCATAACACCATACGAGACAGATAGCCTGGAAGCATTGGGCTGTGCTGTACTTGTTTCCTTTCCAGATGACAGAGGAAGAGTGGAAAGGATTAGCTTCTCAAACAGCTTAAATACTATCATGGACACCTTCATGAAGTCCAAAATTATAAAGAACTTTAAGTTCCATCTTTGTGAACCTGCTTTCTTTATATGCAAGACTAGTGTAAATTTATAATGTTCAAATCTTGGCATTGATGAATATAGTCTCAGTGGTTCTGCTGCAGAACTCCTAATTAAAGCCACAGCTGGAGAAAGAATTATAAGAACAAGAAGAAATCTGGAGTGATTTTAGTTCCTCCCCTCAAAATACACTCAAATCCTCTCAGCATTTTTATAAAAAAGCTCTGTACCAGATAAATACATAATTTGCTTCTCATTAGATTGCAGAATAAAAATACTTGCATAATGAATATTTGAAAACTAAATGACATATGGCACTGCCACCACTCACAGAGCATTTGCTTTCCTTTCACTCATTCATTTGTGCTTTTTAAGGAAACAGATCAAAGATCCCCACTCTGAAAATAATGGCTTTTAAATGCTCATGGTACACATCGGGCAAAGTAATCTCTCTACACTTCTGCTCTCAGTTTGGGACGATACAACACAGACAGTTAAATGAGCTACTGTCTAAAACAGTTCTGCTACCCAAAACTTTGCTTCCTTTTTACTTCCTCTTGGGGCACTCCAAATCCCTTCTTCCCCCCACCCTACCCCATCTCCAGAGGTTTGAATGGGGAAAGAAGAAGGCATGAAAAACTGCTCACCCTCTTCCCTCCACCTTGTGGGCTTGAAGGAGGAACAGCAAAAGGCACCCTTTTCCACACATGTACTGACTTGTAGGAAAGCCCACACTGGAATTGGGTGGTGGTTGGCTGGATTCTTTGCACCCACTACATATGGCAAGTGGACACATTGTCTAGGAAAAACTACAAATAGAGTGAGGAAAAAAGCGTGCAATTCCCGTTCCGCACTGTTCCGTGCAGTCCTGCTCTTGCATAGT
>WBNM01000089.1:35538-59230 GCA_013399055.1 Ramphastos sulfuratus | reverse complement strand
CCTGAAAGGAGGCTGGAGCCAGTAACAAGTTCTGCACCATGACAGTTGTGGAACTTTGCAACAGGTTGCCCAGGGAGGTATCTGAGGCCCCATTGCAGGGTTCAGGCTGGACAAGACTCTGAGCAACCTGACCTTATGGATAATGTCCCTGCTGACTGCAGAGGGGTTGGACCAGATGCCCTTTGGAAGTCTGTTCCAACCCAAACCATTCTGTGACTCAGTGACTTGATGCCTTTTCTGAGGTGGCCTTTTCTGAGTAATCCAGGTGCATTCTGCCAGAGGTTAAGTCCAGAGAGCAGGGAATCAAAATCGATGCTACCATGGAAGTGGCTGCATATTTTATGCTCAAAGTTGACTCCAAGTCTGCACATCTGATGATGCTTGAAAGTTAATTGAGCAGCTTCACCAGAAGACATAGGGAGAGGAGTGGGAAAAAAATAGAAAGATGACTAGTTAACCTTTAAATCAACACTCATGCAGTGTTTTGAGATGACTTTGGATGTCTGCCTCACAACAGATTGTGCAATGGAAGAGTGAGAGCAGTTATTGATGCTTCTGGAAAAGAATCTCTATTTTTATTTTTTTTTTTCTTCCCAGGTTGAAACATGATTGTTAAAAGTAGCACAGGTTATTTTCTGAGGGTATGGAGTGGCAGTTTGATTATTGGGAAGTATCAGGGGATTTTTTTTCCTCTTAATTGTTATGAGATTTAATGGATAATGCTAATGGTTAGAAATTGTGAAGGGTTTGTTAAGGAAAACTCAGTGACTGCATCACTATTTACTGATGATACAATGACATCATAATTGCTAACAGATAGCTTAAGACAAGTGTCAAATAACAAATAAGAAAGGTTTGTTTTTTTCATTTATGGGAATCACATAATTTGCAAATTATGTGGTTTTTTTTGTTTTGTGGGTTTTTTTGTTAACAGCAGTTGCACCATTTTACAGAAAATAACAATAGTATTTGAGTCATTCGAGGTAACAAACTTTGAAGAGATTGCATTTCTCCCCCCCCTCCCCCCCCATAAAATAAAAGTCCTAACGTTATCCTTTAAAAAAAAAAAAAGAAACAAGCCAAAACCAACCATCTGTAAAGTCCATTATATCTGAATGCTTTTTTCCCAGTGTTTTATTGACTTCAGTATTTCCCCTCACTTGGTTTCAGTATTTATTGTCTCTCAACTTAATGTTTTTGCACTCAGCTGGTCTGAGAGAGAGAGAGATCTGTGGCTTGATCTCTGGAGGTGGGTTGTGTCTGCAGTCCTGGCACCGGAGCTAGGCTTAGGGAAGGAATTGTCTAAGGACATGGTTACCAGGGATGACTCTCTTATAATGACATCAGAAGAAGCATTGTTGTGAAGAAAATAAAGATGTCTTTATTCTTTCAAGTGCCAGCATTTAGTGTTGGTTTGTATCTTCTTTTTTTGTTTTTTTTCTTTTTAAGGTAGGTGAGAACATTGTTACTACTTCTCCCAGCTTTTCTATCTGAGCTTGGGGATTATGTGTGTCAAGGTTCTTGCCTTCTCACAGCTCTTGTTTTTGATTGCATTTTTTGGTTCTGTGGAGACCCAATGAGTTAAATAATTCCTTTATGTCTTTGTATTAAGAGTAGTTACGAGCCTGGGCATTTCTCATGAAGTGTGCTTTGCAAAGAATGAAGGTTAAGGGGCTGACGCTTGAGCTGTGTGCTTCCAGTTCATAAAATGTAAAAACAATTTCTTTCAGCATTGTTATATTCACTGTCAGTGAAGGGCAAGCCACAGGTTTTGACTTCACAATCTGAAGTTCCACACACCTGCAGACCTGGATGTCTAAAGAGGGCAGCTGGGATGTCTTGGGAGTACATTACAAAGTGGTGCATGGCATTTGACATGTAGATGAAGGCTAATTAATTATTCTCCTCCCAGGTGTCAGTTCTCTTTACCTTCATGTTACCTGTCTGCTTGGCAAAGCTGTTGACATTGTTTCCCACAATATTCACTTGGAGAAACTGGCTGCTCATGGCTTCATGATCCTGCTCTTCACTGGGTAAAAAACTGGCTGATGGCCAGACTCAAGGAGTGGTGGTGAATGGAGATAACTCCAGTTGGTGGCCAGTCACCGGTGGTGTTCCCAGGGCTCAGAGCTGGGGCCAGATCTCTTTAATGTCTGCTCTAGGGGATTGATGTACCCTCAGCAGATTTGCAGACAGTATCATTAGGCAGTCATGTTAATCTGCTGGAGGATCAGGAGGCTCTACACAGGTACCTGGATGGGCTGGATCAATGAGCTCAGTCCAGTGGGGTGACTTCGGTGCTGGAGGCTGGAGAGGAGATCTTAGGAGGAGCAGCTGAGGGAACTAGGATTTTTCAGTCTGGAGAAAAGGAGGCTGAGGGGAGACCTCATTGATCTCTGTAACATCCTGAGAGGAGGTTGGAGTCATGTAGGGATCAGTCTCTGCTCTCAAATAATTAGCAATAGGACGAGAAAATGGCCTCAAGTTGTGCCAGGGAACATTTAGGTTTGGCATTCAGAACCATTTCTTCCCCAGAAGGGTTGTCAAGCCCTGAAACAAGCTGCCCAGGGCACTGGTGGAGTCCTCATCTTTAGAGGGGTTTCAAAGTCATGTAAATATGCTGCTTAGTGATGTCATGGCAGTGCTGGGTTGATGGTTAGACTTGATAGTCTTGAAGGTCATTCTGTGATTCTTCATTCTCTGTCTGTAACAATCATAGAATGGTTTTGGTTGGAAGAGTCCTTAGAGATCATCTCCAACTTCCCTGTCATGGGCAAGGACAATTCACTAGGCTCAGCTGCTAAGAGGCACTTTTCTTTTCCCCTCTCCTCCCACCCTGAATGTTTCCATCCCTTTAAACAGTTCAAACTGATGATGAGTTGTGCTGGGTTAAAACTCCAAAGAGATCCCTCAGCTGAAACTAGTGCAAGGACAGAAACTTGTCTCCAAGAAAGTTTTCTGTTCAGCAGAGGTGACATTTGGGACAAATGTCTGGACTCAAAATTGGATTACAGCTCTGAAAGCCAGAACCCCAAACAGCCTCTTGACATTTTATCAGGTCATTAATATCAGTTACAGTTCCATAGTTAAAATTTTGCAGTGGATTTTAAAGTTACACAGCTAGGCTCCAGAAAATTCTGCAGGAAATCCCATGCTGGTCTGATTCAGTTTTATATAACAAGCAGCTTAACTTCATGAAGTCACTCTCTTTTGAATTATAAGTAGCAGGGTAGGACTTTAATTTAAAATCTCAGTTTTATCAGGTTGCAACTTCACTGCTAGTATTTGTATTATGTATAAAAGTTCAGTGACATCTTTGACAAAGCATATTTTCAATTGCTGCAGTTCTCTTTTGTGAGAAGAAGTACAGTAATATTTGGCCTACTTTTGGGCACTTCTCAGTATTCATTTAAGAGTGAAAAAAATAATTACAATATGTCTGAGGTGGAAAATGAAATTCCAGAGATGCTTACATGGGGTAAAAAAAATGGTTTTTAAATACTTGTAATATTTATGAAGTGATTTTTATGAATATTTTATAACTGTTGGGTTTAGGAATTGAATCACCAATTACTTTGTTTGCAGTATTCCTGATGTTGTCCATGCCAGTGCACCATTTTAAATTGAAACAAACACCACAAAAGAGTCATCACAGAAACTTGCATCACCAACAGCTGTTATGAGAGCTATGCGGACTGTCCTTGGAGAGTTTACCAGTAACTATGGAATTGCATTTCTCCTTGCACTGAGTGAGCTGCCATTGTGACAGCAGAGATGAAGAGACTCCAACTCTTCTTTTGCCACTCTCTGGCAGGACTCTCATCTCTCTCAGATGCTTGCAAGGCTGAGAGACCTGGGGTTGTTTAGCCTGCAAAAGAGTGCCCTGAGAGAGTATCTTCTCAATTCTCAGCAAGAGCTAAAGGGAAGAAGATAAAGAGGGTGGTGCCAGACTGGAAAAGGAGCAAGGGGCATAAACTGGAACCCAGAAGGTTAAATCATGGAATCATAGAATGGTAAGGTTGGAAGGAGACCTCAAGGATCATCTAATTCCAACCCCCTGCCATAGGCAGGAACACCTCCCACTAGCACAGCTTACTCAAGGCCTCGTCCAACCTGGCCTTGAACACCTCCAGGGAGGGAGCAGCCACAGCCTCCCTGGGCAACCTGTGCCAGTGNCAGCCTGTCCAGGTCCCTCTGGATGGCATCCCTGCCCTCTAGCAAGTCGACCGTGCCACACAGCTTGGTGTCATCTGCAAACTTGCTGAGGGTGCACTCAATTCCTCTGTCCATGTCACTGGTTCCATCTGAAGATGAGGAGAAACTTCTTTGGTGTGAGTGCTGGAGCCCTGGAACAGGCTGGACAGAGAGGCTCTGATATCTCCTCTGGAGGAATTCCAGACCCCCATGGCCACTGTGATCCTGGGCAAGCTGCTGTGTGTGCCCCTGCTTTTGCAGAGGGGTTGGACTAGTTGATCTCCAGAGGTCCCTTCCAACCCTCTGTTGTGCTTGCCTTATGAATGCTAAAGCAGGCACAAAGAAGGGGACAGGAAAATATCATGAGGAACAGGGAAGTCAGACTGGAACCATAGTGGCCAGAAGCTGGGTCAGTTTTGGCCTCTGAACAGCCACTGTCATGGAAACTAACCTTCCTTGTGGTCAAAGAGGCTATTCCAGAAGTGCTTCAGAGCATCTACCCATTATCAGCTGTTCTGAAGCTTCTGAACATTTCACTTCTCCCTTCACTGACAATAAAAGGATGATGTGCTGAGCTTCCCCAGATACTACTCTCGGTAACAGTTCTATTACAGAGACAAGGAACTGAATGGTTGTGGAGACCGAATTTTCTTAATTGTGCCTCTGTGTGGTCATTCCAGATCTTTAAAAATATACCAGAAGTCTTGCACAGCTCTTTTTTTGACTGTAGGTGTTGTTAAGAGGTTTTCATTCTACAGCAGCTCACTCAGTAAAAATTTTCACATACTAAATATATTTGAAACCCACCTTATGCATCTGGATTTTTCTCTATGCACACTTCCTCTCTCTTTTTTTCATATGCACTATGTAATTAATAGCTACTAAAAATATAAAAATAAGTATAAAAAAAACCCACCCAAATCCTATAAAAAACTAAAAATAACTATAAAAAACTATAAACTTGAGATGTATCTCATTTCTCAAATCATAAGCCCAGTTTGCAGTGGGATTTACTTCCTAAGATACTAAGACCCATTTAGATACATCAATAAAAATATATAAATACCTGTTTCTCACTGGCTTATCACCATCACTGTGACTGGTTTGTGTGTTTTGAGGCATGCAGTGAGGTCACTGCATGACAGGACAATAAATAGGTGAATTTTGTGGGAATATTGTGAAGGATCAGAAGTTTGTTGGCTGCATACATAGATCCAATTACTTAATATGCAGTGTTGGGTTGGGTTGTGTAGTATTGTTGCTTGCAGTGATTTTCCTACCTAGCTGGACATATGACAGAGATTTATCATGATCAGGAGATGATGACCTCCAGATCAGGCAAGGTGACCTCAGAGTGCAGTGAGCTTCAAGGTGAGCAGAAAATGAGGATGATACTGTAAAGTAACAGGGAAGAAGTAAGTCAAAAGATGGTAAACTGTTAATGAAGTGGTATCTTCAAGGCAGGCACGAATTGACTGAAGTTGACTTTTGTGGAGATAAGAGATTTGGAAAAATTACATTTTGGGCAGCCAAAAATAAGAGTTTGTAGGTAGGCTAAACAGAGAGAGTCAAAAGCATTTCAGAGGTTGGATAAAAGCAGTGAACATGTTGTCATGATAGTCTGAAGTGATTGCACAGATGTGGTGACCCAAACTTTGTCTTAATTTGTTCTTTAAGAGTGCATTAACTGATGTAAATAAGCTGACAGAGCTAATGCTGAAACTAGTCTATGAGGCAAGTGAAAACTAAGGTAGATGTTATTTCATAACCTGGTGTTTATTGCTAGCATCTGGACCAGAAATTATTGGAGTATGAATCAGAATTACAGGATTCAGTTGGAAGAGACCTTTAAAATCCAACAATCAACCTAACACCAGCATGACCATTAAACCATATCCCAAAGTGTCATGTCCGCATGTTTCTTGAACACCTCCAGGGCAGCCTGTTCCAATGCCTGACCACTCTTTCGGGGTGTATGAGGAAGTGGCTTTTTTTACTATATATCTTTAGAAGTTTGGGTTTAAACTGGGAATTCCTTTTGATTTTGAGGAGGACGTGGGTTATTCAGTCAGGTGCTGTAATGTTGACCTTTGGTAGACGCAGAAAGTTTTTAGTCATGAGTACCTGTGTTGTCTGATGCTGAGGTCAAGGAAAACAAAGGTGGGTATATCAGCATTGAGTCTAGTAATCACATGAGGCTGGGTGGTGATGGGAGAGGATGATGAAGGTAGACCTGAAGGAATAGTGAAACACTTCATAAGAGAGGGCTGTAACCTGAATAGGGGACGTGAAGGAAACTGGAAGGGAAGCAAAAAGAGAGCCTTAAGAGTAGTTTCTCATTTCATTTAATTGTCATGCACAGCAGAAGTACAGACAAGGCCTGAGATTTGGCATGGCAATATGTTGTTTGAGTAACTTGAGTGAGAACAGTTTCACTGGAGGAATAGAAGCCAGATAGTAAAATGATCAAAAAAAGAGCACTCAGAAAAAGAGATTCAAGATGAAAATCAGTTTCATATTCAACATGTCTGAGAAGTAACAGCAGGAATGAGATGAGCCAATAGGACATTTTGCTTGGAGGGATATGGGTGGTTATTTAAACATGTTGTAGAGGTGAAGTGCTGTGGGAAAAGCGTTGACAGTTTTCTGTAAAAGAAAGCATCAAGTACTTTGGTCTTTCTGTCATCCCACTTAATGATTTTACCTCCACAATGACTTGGACACCAGTTCTTAGCTTGATCTTTAAACTCTGGCTACACTTTTAGAGCCTAATCTCACTTGTCTTCTATGCCTCTTTCTTCCATTTCTTTGTTTGCCTTGACCATAGAGTGGTTTGAATCAGAGACGACCTTAAACATCATCTAGTTGCGCCCCTAGGTCACGTTGCTCAAAGGCCACTCAAGCCTGACTTGGAATGTTTCCAGGGATGGTACATCCATAGCCTTTCTGGGCAAACTGTTCTAAAGCTCCAGCACCCTCACAATGAAGAATTTCTTCCTAGTATCTACCTACTGTCTTTTTGGTTTAAAACCCTCACACCGTGTCCTATCACAGCACTCTTTATCAGAGAGTGTTGCTTGAAGTGTCCATATCAAATAGGAATTAAGAAAACCCATTTGCTGTCTCTACAGTAGATGCATCATGGAAGGGTGCTGGAAGAACACAGCCCAGGAAGATTTGTGGCAGAGTTTGGGCAAGATCTGTATATTTATGTGCTGTTTTAGCTACAAGATAATCCTTGCTTCACTTTATTCTTTCATCCATGGTTACCAAATACCCTTAATCTTGCTGCTGTTTAGCTGTGATTTCAGCCTGTGCTGTGCTTGATTTGTTTTCTAACACTCAGGCAGACCTGTCTGAACTTCGCAAGGGATTCCTTGCTAGAATATGAAGGCACTTCATGTGCCAGATTCTTGCCTCCACTCCTGACCTGGGACAGTACAGTTGCACCTCCTATACCCCAGCCATGCCAGGGTGTTGAATAAAGCCTTGCAGAAAATGAGAAATCAGAGCAAGCAGTGAACCCTTCTGCTTCAAAACCCATGTTTCAGTCAGGGCTGTGGCAGTTTAATGTGCGGCGACACCTGACCAACATACAAATGGACAATGTGTGTTTTCACCTCTACACAAAAGTTCTGGTCCATTGTGTTCAGCAGATAAGCTAGAGGTACCTTTTTTTTTTTTTTTTTTTTTTTTCCCCTGACCTGTGAGGGGCTTAATTCTCTAAATTCTTTAAAGAATTTCATCAGTTGCATGTCTTTATACCAAGACACTCCAGCACTCCAGTCCATCATAGCTTGAAAAGATCGACTTCTATGGTGGAGCTTAAAATGAAAAGGTAAATGTAAAATGTAGGACTTGTGGTTTATTTCTTTCACTTGAAAACCATGGTTAAAAAAAACAAGTTCTTACACAGTGTAAGTGAAACCTGTGAGGGTTGTACCTTCCATTGAATTGAAATTTCTGCTGTTAACCTAGGCTTTTCTCTATTTTTTTCCCCCTTCTTTCCCAAAGTCTGAATTCCAAATATATTTTAATGATGGCAGGTGTGAAAATCTGCAAAGACTTAAAACTAAAGGGCACTGAAAAAAATAAAAAAGAGGGGGAAATTGAAATGAAAATCCATTCAGAAACTTCTGATTTAAGCAAATTTAATGTAGGATGTGCACACACTCAGAAATTCAGCTTTGCACTCAGATATACACTAGACATTGTTTTTGAGCAGGAAAATTCTAACGGAGTTAAGTATGGCAATTGATAATTTTTGCTGCTTAGCACCAAGAAGCAGAACTAAATTAAAATTCTCCTCACTGTGTGCCTTGGAGCCCATTCCACCTGACTCATCAAATGAAAAATTCATCAATTAATCCTCTGACAATAACGATATATACACAAAAATCAATCCACGATTGATTTTTTGAGCCCAAACATGAAAACCAACCCCTGGCTTGCACATAATGTGAAATTTCTCTTCATTTCAACCTTATTATTGAGTATAAAAGCTGAAGTGTTCATGGAATTATTTGTTCTAAGTCCACTACAAAGGTGGGATTGTTTGAGGAAGGGTGTGAGCACCGTAGAGATGTTCTGAAGCACGATCAGAGCTGGCTAATAAAGTTGTCAGATGCATGTAAGAGCACAGCTGATGGGAGTCCCCCCAGAAGGCAACCGGTGGAGAGAGGCACTGATGGCTGGGATCTGACGGGAGACCACCCAGGGTAGCTCCGAGCCAAGGCAGGATCAAAGGGAGGGAAGAGCAAAGTGAAATAAACTAAACTGGGGAACAAGAGTATGGTAAACCATCTTGGTGGGGGGAATGCTGCAGCTGGGGTGGTAGATGTTGAGGCTGAGGCTGCTGTGAGGGCTTCATCACCGGTTCTCACAGCAGAAAATGAGATCATCATTTGTCAGATGAGATCATTGTTTCTCAGATGTCTCCCTTGCAAGTCGTACTGCTGCTTCAGTGAGGAGGAAGACTGCAGCAGGTTCTGTGTGGTGCTTTGCTGTCTCGTTGGTTGTTTACAAAAACCACTTCAGGCTGTATAATACCTGTGGAAGTGGTGAGAGGTCTGCCCCAAAACAACAATCTGATGAGAAGTTAAAAACATTGGTTTGTCCGTGTACTAATCTTACCTGATTTGGGATCATATTGATGCTGAGAAGTGGTTTTGTACCGGATTATCTCTTGAAATGCATGAAGTACACGGCAGAAATGCCAGATAAGAAAATCTCCCAAATCTCCAGATAAAGGTTATTGGGTTGGGTTTTTTTTTTAATGTATTTGAGGCACAAAAGAAATGCGTCCAAGTCCTTGCATTATATGTGTAAGCTTCTGGTTTTAACTCCTCACCAGATTAATATTTTAAGCAACCTAAGAAATGCCGATAGCAACTTGTTGAGTTCTTGCCTGTGCAGTAGGAAGGAGATAAAAATCCTCAGTGTGAAAGAACTCAGGGTGGATTTTTTTTTTCATTCTTTGTGTCACCTCTGCTTCCTTCCCACGTTAAAAAAAAAAAAAAAAAAAAAATTCGAACCCAAACGGTGTTAAAGAGCTGAAAATTGGCAGGCTGCAGTGGGCAGACAAAAACCAAACAGATACATTAACTTGTGATGGGGCCGGTGAACTCGTGCACTCGCGATGCAGAGCAGCATTCACATATTTATTGAGTTCTAGATGCGTGAAAGGTGGAAGCAGGCTGTAGGAATTCTTGATTGATGGATGCTTCCTCAGTCATAAAACTGCAGAGGGTTTTGGTAAGAACACAGGCTGACAAATACCCTGTTCTTTTTTTTTTTTTTTCCACTTCCATAGTTGCAATGCTGAGACCACCGCCTCTGAGAAAAAAAAATGTATTTCAAGTGTGATAGGACCAAGGATGTTGTCGCAAGTGTTTGTCAGTGTCAGCATATTAAATATTCAGATATATGTGATGAGTTTGGCTCTGAGGAGAATATCAGAACCTGTATCTGTTACCATGTAATGTTTCTTTATAAAATATTACTGCAACATATGACTCATTGCAGGAGGATTTTTGTTTGCTCTTTCAATTTACAGTTCTATTAAGAGTCTTAAAAGTGTAGACAGTTTCACAAATTATATTCATAGGCTCTGCTGCTGTCACATAATTAGAGACTGAAGGAAGTTATGGTGGGGGGTGGGGAATGCTAGTTGGTATAACTTCTAGGTGTATTAAAGTTAAGCTTGAATTCTGGTCTTTTGTTCCAACTGTGCTTCATACATTTTTTTATATGTATGGATTTACATAATCGATCCCTGTGGGAAACGTACTCTTACCAGAGAGTGAGTAATAAAGAGTAACTTGAAGGTGCAGAGCATGTATATATATTTCAGAATGTGCTTCAATAATTTATTTTTATAATGTTTATTTAGATTTACCTTTGTGATTTATATCTTATTGGTAATGTATATTTTAAATTTTATTTCTGAATTATTATATGCTTTATTTCTAAATACGAACACAAAATGTACTATTTAGCATTTCTACCAAGCTGAATGGTGGGTTTGTTTTGTTTTCTTTAATACAGGTTAATAATAATTTTTCAAGATGATAAAATAATGCCTTTTGTCTTCTGAGAATCCATCTATAGGGTATTTTAAAAATATTTTAATAATGATTTATGGATTACAGAAACACAGAATTGTTTAGTTAAATTCTTTATAAATTATTTTAATATTAGAGGATTTTGCCCTTCTTTTTTTTCCCCTTCCTTTATAAATGTCCTCAGTGAGTTATATTTTGCAGTCAGCCACAGATAAACTGGCAGTATTGCTCAATAACTGCTTATAACTGCTCAGTAACTGCTTAATAACTCATCATTCAGGTGCAGATCAAAATTCCTGATTTTCCTTTTTACTTTATAAAACGCATAATGAAAGTTTTTGTCTTGGAACAGAAACCTTACACCTTGTTTCCAAACTGGATATTTGCAGCACATCTAATCTCTCTGCCATCCCCTGTGCTAATTAATCCCTGCTGTAGTTGACGACCTTGCAGGGACGGTGGTCGGCAGGGGGCAATCCTGGTTGGCAGCGACGCTGGGGATGGAGAGCTGCATCCCAACCAGTCCCGGAGAGCAGAGGAGAAGCATCACTTTGCTGTGGCTTAACCGCACTGTGTGGTCAGGGGTTCCCCATTTCGTGGTGGGGTTGTGCAGCTTTTGGAGTGAGCTCTTCTTAAAAGGCATGGCTCAGGCACCCTGAACATCTAAAGCCATTAAATGATTTTTTCCAGTGCTTTGGTTTTCATGCATTCTACTTTTAAATCTATTGAGTTAGGAATAAATATTTTTATAATATAATTTTATAGATATTTTTCCACTTACAAATAAATAATTACTTTTCCCCCAATCATGCATATATATGCCTTTTAATGTCACAGAATCATAGAATGGTTTGGGTTGGAAGGCACATTAAAATATATGCAACATGAATTACAATTGAAATTACTGAAATAAATAATGAATTTATCTAGTACTTTTTTTGTTGTTTGGTTTTTTTAGGTAAAGATTTATAATCTGGATGCAATTAGATCATCATTTTCAGGTGCACGTGGTAAACTTAGACACCAAATGCGTATTAAGGTATTTAAAAGAAAACACATTATTTCCTGACAAATACAATGTGAAATCTCACAAACTTCAGGGAGGGAAAAAAAAAAAAAGGCATCAGATAGCCAAGATCTCTTTTGCAGGAAGTACTTTTGCTAGGCATGTATCAGAAAATATCTTTAGGCATCATATATTAAGGAGGTGGGTTGGAGAATTCTGGGTGCAGTTTGTGTTTTCAATCCAGTCATGTATGTTTCTTAGTAAGAAACCTATGCAGTGTGTAACAGAAACCAAAGTCCTCTGTGTCCAGGCACTATCTGAGTAAGTTGTTAAATTGCACTTTGAAACATTTTGCTTTGTTGAGTCAAATCTTGTGTCTACCTGAAGCAAAGCGAAGCCCTCTTTCTTTGGGTGTTCAGGAAGCTCAGACAGCAGCTCCCATACTCTGCGGAGTCTTATCTGCCATGGGGATCTGTCTTCACTCACTTTTGTAAGCAGGAGCTGATCATGAGATGCCGAACCTCAACAGGTTTCACCCAGAGTCATGTTTGCCCGTGGATGGAATGCTTAAGGTGGTCACTTGTTCTTTTGGCTCCAAAGACATGTTAGTCCCTACGTTTGGATGTCTATGGATTTGGAAACAATTTATTACAGCAGTTCTTAACAGCATCAGCTTTACCTTTCCAACTTTCAGGAGTTACACTTGTTCAGCAAAGCTTCTCTGTGTGTTAAGCTGCACCCCAAGCTATTGCAGCACAGTCTGGTTAACATTCAGAAGACACAGGTTCTGTTCATGCCTCTCCTGATGGGTGATTTGGGGTCGGTCCACCGAGCCTCACTGTTACAAGGGGATAACTGACATTCCTCCTTCCTCTTCTGAGGTCTAATGATTAAAATCACCATTATAGCATCTATTATTATGAAGAAGATGCTTTTAAACATGTTTTTGTACTAATGGAAAACTAAGATCGTGATTCAGTTTTATCATATGCTTGTTTGTCTTGCAGAAGTGCGGCCTTAATATCTCAGCCACTTTGAATTCAGTTTGGCTGAGGCTTGGGCTTTGTTTCAACATGCTTAAATTTCAGCATATGTTTGGCTGAATGAGAGCTTTGGTGTACAGATGACAAGTCTAGATGTTACCATTTGCATCATCCCTTCCTTCATTTAAAAAAAATAATAAAATCAAAACATACATTACAGATGCTGAGTTTTGATTGACATTGAGGTGGGAATTGGGGTTTGGGGCCATCCGCTTTCTTGTTTGGTGTGGTGCTTGTTTTGTTCAGCCTTTAAATGAAAGTTAAGGATTTATGCTGTACCCTTCTGGGATTTACCTCCTTTTTTTTTTTTTTTTCCCCTGTCTTTTTTATTTTATTTTTTCCCTTTTTTTTTTTTTTTTAAACAAATGGCACTGAGACTATTTGTGCTCTCCTATCTTTGTATAATATTAGAAACCTTACTACGTGAGGTTTTGAGCAAAAATGAACCTTCCCTTCCTAAAAGGATTTAAAAAGGGCTGCAGCAGACTCTCTTTAATTTGTTTTCTGTATCGCTCTTTTTCACACTAATATGCCACAGTTCCATTTGAATAATAAACTGGCATTCAGGTAAAAAACAGGATGGAAATTCAGAGGTTGGTATTTTGCAATAGCCGCAGCAGAATGGGGAGACACTGCAATCTGTCCTTTCCACTCTTCACTCTGCTATGTGTTGGCTCTGCAGCTGATATGGCCCTGCTCCAGCTTGGGCTTTGCAGCTGATAAGGGTCTCTGAACAATGAATTATTTTAGAACTGTACTTTGCCATGTGAGCCACATTACCTAGGTAAAAAATGCAGCGAGTTGTAGAAAAAAGATAATTCCATATTCCGAGGCCAGTTGGAAATAATTTCCTTACATTTGTGAGTCTTAGTCTTGTATCATTTTGATGTGGCTTTTGTGTTCTTTCTGAAATGGTTACTACTGCATTTAAGGTTTATATCACACAGTCGATAAGCTTTGCTGACATGGGCTTACTTTTAATAACATCGTTGCTTTATTAAAGAGATATGTGTCTTTTTACATGGAAAAAATATATATCTTTTTTTTAAAAAAAGATAAAGATAGTGGGATTTCTATGCAGACAAGCAGCACGTATAACAGTTTTTATCTTATGTCACTTCTTAACTGCACATTAAGGTTTATCTCAGACTACAATAATAATGCAGTTATAGGGATTTGCCTTAAAGTTTATTAGTAGAATCTGAAACATGTCTATTTTCTGTGAAGATGTAGGCCTGTAAAGCTCAAATTCATGACTGAGGATTTATGTGTTTTGTAGAAAAAACAGGGAAGAGTGCAGTTGGGTGTATATATATCCAGCCAACATCATTTTTCTGCATGTGTGTTATAATTTCTATTCTGGCCTTAAAGCTGATTTTTCACAACTGCCAAGATCAGTTTTCTAACTCAACATTGGGTTGAAGGTTGGGTAGAAAAAGAAAAGAAAAGAAAAGGGTAGAAAACACTCTGTGGTATTTCAGCTGCAAAAACCGTACAGAGCTGGGCATACTATCAAAAAAGATTGTATTCTTCTCCTTTTCTAAGGCAATTTCAGTGCCAAATTGCCAATTTTTCCTTTTAAAGGCTAAGTGGCACTTTTGCTACTGGACTTTTTTCTGTCATCCAGGAGAAACTCTAGGAAATAAAGAAGGACAGTTGGGTTGGTAGCAAAGCTGATTGTAGGAATGGCAAGGGTTCCTATTTTTACCACAGAATTACAAAAGGTTAGGGGCTGGAAGGGACCTTGAAAGATCATCCACTCCAAATGCCCTGCCAGAGCAGGATCAGCTGTACCAGATCACACTGGAATGCATCCAGGCAGGTCTTGAATATCTCCAGAGGGGGAGACTCCACAACCTCCCTGGTCAGCCTGTTCCAGTGTTCTGTCACCTTCATAGTGAAAAAACTCTTTCTGATGTTTATGTCGAACTTCCTGTGCCTCAGCTTCCACCATTGCCTCTTGTCCTTTTGTTGAGCATCACCAAGAAGAGCCTGACTCACTCCTCTTGGCACTCGCCCTTGACATATTTATAAACAAGAATGAGGTCACTCCTCAGGCTTCTCTCCAAGCTAAAGAGCCCCAGTTCCCTCAGTCTCTCATAAGCAAGATATTCCACTCCCTTCATCATTTTTGTGGCTCTGCACTGGACTCTTTCAGTCAGTTCTCTGAGGTCCTTCTTGAACTGAGAGGCCCAGAACTGGACACAATATTCCAGATGCAGCCTCCCCAGAGCAGATTAGAAGGGGAAGAGAACCTCTCTCAACATGCTAACCACAGTCCTTCTAATACACCCCAGAATGGCACTGCACTTTCAGATGCATGGTTGCTGGGTGTATGACATAATGACCTCCCCAGGGAAGTGGATGCCATAGTCGGACTTTGAGAACCAAGAGTAATGAAGGCTCATTTTTCATATGAATGAAAGCGTACCTACAGATTTCCTCAAGAACTCAGTAGAGAATGTTATTTTCTCACCAAGTAAATTGCTTCAGCAAAACCAAAGTACAAAAACAGAAGTCACCAGCTTTCTTCCTCCTCAGCAACAGCTGCCACACATTGGATGGGAAAAAGCCACAGCCTTCAAAGGCACCTTGCCCTGTTTATTTGATGTGGCATAACCTTCATTATCCATTGTTACACATGTAAATCCACTTTTTACCCCAAATCCACCTCTCTTCCACGTTCCTCTTGAAGGACACTTCTCATGAGAGCCTTTTACAAGAGAAGTGGCCTTGTTGGCTTTGTTCAGGCTCTTTAGACAAGTTGACATTGTAAGAAGTTGTCCAAAGAAAAAAAGCAGGTCTTCATTGTCTCCTAGACTTGTACTCAACCAGTGTTCCAACCCACTGAGCTTGCCACATTTACTTCCACTATTACTCAGCTACTTCTTTCATTTCGACTTAACTTCTGAGTGTTTCTAACCCACATGAAGCATCAAGAGTTGTCATAGAGTCCTGCTTGCACAGGTTACCAGGCTCAGTGTTGTCACGTCACTGGGAAGAGTGGCAAAACTGAGGATACCAATGGTAGTGTGTGTGCTAACAAAGGGAGTGTTCCTTGGTCTGTCTGTGGACTATCTGCTCCACTCCTTTTCCTCTCAGCTTGAACTCCTTATGAGGAAAGAAATAATCTCTAGCAGCATTTCAGATGAGAGTGCTCATAGGAACTTTGATCAGCTCTTGCCTGCCAAAAGGCAGGCTTTGCTACCTTCAGTTATTGACAAGGGCTTGAACCCAATATCAGTGGTGTGTATGTGTCTGCAGCTGCTAGGTAAGTGTTGTGCATGCATGTGACATCATTTGTCAAACTTTGTGTGTGGCTTGATAGCTGATGTCTTCTATACTCCTCATCCAAGCACTCAGTCAAAACAGTGATAGATCTTGTGAGTTCCTGGAGGTTTTGGGGAATGGTAGCTTAACACAGAAAACATATGAAATGTTTTTTCCTTCTTGACACTTGGCAGCCTAAGTTCATCTCTGAGATGAGCTCAGAGTTTTTATCTGCATCAGTTAATTAACTTACTGGTACTCTTTTCCAAAGCCACTTTCATTGCTGACCTTGTTTGCAGAGTTCTGGCAGTGTTATCTAGGAAGGAGCCCAACGCTTCATACACTCCCCAGCTCTCAGAGAGGGTGGTTTCATTATTGAAATGTTAAAGCTGCCGAGCAAGAGAGAGTCTTTAAATGAATCATGCAGTGGGTTATGCATTGTGTCTCCATCTGTTAACAGTTAGAAGGTGAACCTTTCCATCCAAACATGAAGGCATGTTCCAATATGCATTGTCTTTGGCTTGCTTCAGAAACATGCCAGAATATGAAATCTGTGAAGCATGAAGGGAAGCAAGCTGCAGACTTGTGTCAAATGTTGTGCCTGTGATCGAGGGCTTTGATGCCAAGTTCAGGCTAGCAAGTAATTGTTTGAGTAGTGCAGGTGTTGCCCAGAGACTCTTGCCCATTTCAGTGGAATCTGCACTAATCTGTGCACAAAGGAGAAGGTTGCTTGCTGCAGCTGTGATTGTTCTTCAAGTCCCCAGTTCTGTAAGTTCCCAAAACTGCTGTTGCACTATGAAAGAGCTAGGACAGGAATCTTCCCTTTTCCACATCACAGGGAAGCACAAGGAGACCTAAAGTCTGTGTAGCCGTGATACAACTATTCAAAGGGAGCTAGTGCCACTATATTGGACACTTGGTGAGGCCACACCTCAATTACTGGGTTCAGTTTTGGGCCATTCACTTGTCCTTTGGGCCAAGGACACTGAGGGGCTGGAGCAGGTTCTGAGAAGGGCGACAAAGCTGGTGAAGGGTCTGGAGAACAGGTCTGATGNCTGAGCCTCCTCTTCACCAGGCTAAACAATCCCAGCTCCCTCAGCCTCTCCTCACAGGGCTTGTGCTCGAGTAGTCAGGCATGGGAACAGGCTGACAAGGGATGTGGCTGGAGGTGTTCAGGAAATGTGTGGACATGGCACCTGAGGACATGGTTTAATGGCCATGATGGTGTTAGGTCAATGGTTGAACTCAGTGACCTTACAGGTCTCTTCCAACCAAACCAATTGTATGATTCTGCCAAACCAATTATATGATTCTATGTGTGGACATGCAGCAAATTCATCCTGGCTGAGGTGCTTTGGAAGCTCTTCACAATTCACATAGAAATTATTTTGGTTTTCCCACCCCACCTTCTGCAGATTCATTGAAAACTGCCCTTCCTGTTCCTCAAACTTCATCGCAATTCTGGTTATTGAAAATTACCTTCCTGAGAGCCTCTGCTCATTAAGTAATCAGTGTCCTGAAATTTTTGCTCTTTTACTCATCTGCAAAGCGCTTAACCACTACAAAGCATTTAAAAGAGTTTGGGAAGTTCTTTCATTAATTTCTGGACTGGAACATGGAACAAAACCAACAGAGAAGGTTGATACTGAGTGCCATACTATGCACTGGTGCTAGATGCTTGTGAGATAGATGCTAGACATGTGTCTAAAACTTAATTTAGCTATTGCCCAAATATTTTTCCTCTTGCAGCATCCTGCATAGTAGGATGTGCTGTCACTTGCTCAGTCTTTAGAAGAGTAGGATGAGAGACCCATTACCTGCCCCAGAGGGTTTCCAGCCAAAGTTTCATAAAGTAAAAAGATAAATGTTATTTATTCTCCTTTCACAGCTACAGATACAGAGACATAACAGGCTTGTGAATTGACTGAAATGCAGATGCTAATTCAGCAGCACAGCTGGTTTGCAACATGAAGAGTTTGGGGTTTATATTTCTGTATGTAAGCTGTTTGACCATGCTTGTTTTCCAGTGTTTTTCCTAGGCGATACTTTTAACCAGTCTCTTACCAGTAGCTCATGCTTACCACTGCTCCCAAAGCAGCTGATTATATTAACTGCACTAAGAGCACCTTGTAATAAAGAAGTCCTGCTGTTTTCTGAGCCATTCAGTCTAAACTGTTAGTGCTCTGTGGGTAGAAATGTGTAGAGTATAATGTGAATGCAATACTCAAATGCAACAATATTCTTACTCTGTATTGTACTTCAAATATCAAATACTGGATTTGCTTGATTTTGGTGTTTTGTTTTGGTTTTTTTTTTTTTTTGTTTTGTTTTTGTTTTGTTTTGTTTTTTGTTGTTGTTGTTGTTTAAAGTATAAGAGACACATTTTGGGCTCTGGATTTGACCTGTATTCTACTGACATTGTGTAGTAATCTACATTCCAAATACTGGGTTTGCCTTTCTTTTTTTTTTTTTTTTACTTATGAGAGCCACATTTTGGACTCTCATTTCACCTATTGTTCAAGTGGTTTGTTGACAGCTGAATTGTTGACAAAAGTTGCCCAAACAGCTGGATTCCTTCTTTGCTTTTTGCCAGATGGAGTTGTGCTGCTGCCATTTAACTTCAGTGCAACAATACAGCTCTCTGCCAAACTGAAATGATGTGAAAAATTTAGGTACATGTCACACTTATTTTTCTTTCTAAGTGACATTATTGGCCCCACTAATAGTGTGACTAACCTCATCATATTCAGTCTCTTTCCCCCCAGGAAACATGACTCTGTTCTTCCCCATTTAATTTGATGCCAAACCATGTGGTGTTGCTTTTAAGTTCTTCTTTATCTCAGTGTTGTAGTGTGGGGGACCTCTCTAGATTATTTCAATCTCTCTTCATATGTAAAGATAATGGTAACATCCACAATGGGAAATAGTAGCTGACAGAAAGCACACAGCTTGGTGTTTCCTCTTTTTTTCTTCTCCCAACTTCAACCATGGTCTTTCCTCTGAAAGGAGGAAAACCATGGAGCTTATCAAAATAACTTACCTCCCTGACTATTGATTGTCTCCTTTAATAGTCTGTTAGAATTAGGTGGAGGAAATACTTCTTAGATCTTTTGGTCTGCCCCCCTGCTAGTTCAGCATTGTTCCCTTCATTATGCCACTGAGTGTTTCTTCTAGTTTGTTGAGAAACTGTGCCACAATTTCTCTGTCAGGAGTAATTTCCTGATATGTAGCATGCATTTTCCCCTTTTATTGATTTAATCTGACTATTCCTAGTTACATTTCCCTATCTTTCCCTTATTTCCTTTTCGTAGCCACATACTTGCGTGTTTCAAGCATTCCTGCATGGCTGCCTCTCAGCTAAGCTAGCAATTTGCTGGTGATTCAGCATTTAATTATTTTTGTGTGTCTTTTCTTTTAATCATCTCTTATTTTGGTATCTTAATACCAAAAGTGATAGGGAAGATTGCAGAGCTGAATATAAAAGAGGTCTATTACCTGTGATTTCCCAAGCTGCTTTTCCCCTCCTCACTTCTTCCCTTGTTATTCTGCAAACCTACTCTATTATTCTGCAAACTTAATATGAGTTTAGCAACTGATTGTAATCTCAGGGTCACTTACTGCTTTTAAATTTGTTTCTCTCATTACATGTATGTTCTTTGAACTATTATCCCTGTTTTATTCAATGTCATTTTTATGATCCTAATCTCGGGGTCTTTTACATATATATATTTTTTTTTCTTTTTTTTAATAGAAATCTAAATCTGAAAGCCCTGTAGGTTCTTTTGTATTACTTGTCTGTTCTCTTCAGTATTTACATCTGTGGGCAACTGAGGATTTTCCATCTCCAGTTCTGTAATGTGGTCATTATCCTCTTTAAATTTGCAGTGATGTTAAAACATGACTTTGTAAACAAGCCTATTTTTAACCATGTGGTGCTGTAAAATGTTGCCTACACTAACTTTCAGGTGAATTTTTTTTTTCCTGCACTTTTGGTATTGATTTACTAATTTATTTTATTTCATAAATCCTCTTCAGGTTTTATTCATGATTCTAATATCCTATGTACAACTCCACCCCAACTTGAAGCTTTATAGTCATGTTTAAAATGCTTCACCGAAGGTTTGCGAGTAGTGTGGAATCTCAACAGTGCTGACATACCTGAACTGAGTCAGGAATGGAGGTTTTCTATACAAAATCTTCCCAACCACATTTCCTCAAAGCTCAATCTCGATTCCAGTTCTCAAGCAAGCAGAGCCCATCCTTCACAAAGGGCTATCTTACATCAAATACTTGCCAGGAGTAAAAGATCTTCAAAATGAGGCATACCTGCATTAAAAGGACTTTCTTGACATCTTTTTGCACCACTCATCTTTGGCATCTCTCAGGTTCTTTTCTTCATGTAGAGTGTTTCTATATATGAAAACCAGAAATTCAAAGCATTTGGTAATCCACATTGTCATCACTACTACATTATTATTGTATATCTCTTTCTGCTGCCTAACCCAATTCAGGATAGAATGAGAATCATAGACTGGTTTAGGTTAGGAGAGATGTTTCAAGGTCATCAAGTCCAACCCCCATGCAGTCAGCAGGGACATCTGCAACCACAGCAGGTCACTCAGAGCCCCGAACAACCTGCAATGGTTCCAGGGATGGGACATCTCCCACCTCTCTGGGCAACCTGGGCCAATGTCTTACCACCGTCAGAGTCAAACATATCTTTCTTCTCTCCATCTAAATCTCCCCTCTTTTAGTTCAAGCCATCCCCCCTTGCCTTGTCTCAACAGGCTCTGCTCAGAAGTCTGTCCCCAGCTTTCTGAATGGCCCCTTTAATTACCAAAAGACCACCAGAAGGTCTCCCTGAAGCCTTCTCTATTCCAATGCTGAACAACCCCGACCCTCTCACCTTGTCCTCACAGCAGAGGGCTTCCAGCTCTCCCATTGTTGCTATGGCCTCCTTTGGATCTAATGGATTCATGCCAGCTGTAGAAAGGAATAAAATTGTATCTTTTAAGATAAGGTAGGGAGAATTTTAAGTACTACTGGCAAAAACCTTTCTCTGCATGCTTTATTTTATTTTTTTATGTGTATATGTTGGTTTGTGAAATTAATTCAGACAGGAGTTATTTCAGTATTTCACCTTAAAATTTACCTCCAACTTTGTCAGTTCTGTAAGTTGGAATGATTGTCTTAAGTGCTGAAACATTGACAACATGATTACAATGTCATGAAGTAACAGAAAAAGAGTAAATTATTTGGGTTATTCTGTCTGCTGATTGCATGGCAGCAGGGTAGGATTTCTGTTAAAAAAAAAAATGAGAGTTCAGTTAGTTTTTTTGAAATCAAAGTGCTGAGGTGCTGTGTTTAGCTGACCATTGTCTTCTGTGGGGTTGAAAACAGACGTGCACCTGACCTGTAGGCATTCAGCTGCAATTGCATTGTGCATGAGTAATTATTACTGCTTTTACTCTTGACCTGCCAACTGCACTGCGTGCCAAAGTACAGTTGACACAGCTCACGTTTGCAAGTTTCAGTGCACTTACTCACTCTCTTCTTTTACCATGTAGTAAAATACCACCTTGGTTTTCAGAGGCTTTGACCTGTGGTACACAGGTGAAGCATTTCATATTTTATCAAATCCACTGTTGGTTTCAGAGGCAGTTCTGTGTTTGTGAATAGTGATTTTTGGTAAGTGGGGTCCAGTTTTGAGAAGATGTGTGTTCAACATCCTTCTAAAATTATTTGGAGTTGTTTTCTTTGTAGTTTTAAGGAGAATCAAATCCAAACCATCCTGATCTGAGTACTGCTTTAAAAAAACAAACAAACAAACCAAAACATAAAACCCCAGTTATGAATCAGTACATGAACGTCAGAAATTAATTTATATATTCCCAAGTCTTCAGGAACATGTTCTGCAGTGTTCCTGTTTATTATTTCTCTCCTTTTATAATTCCCCAGGTGTTCACTGTCTGTTATTTATAGAATCATAGAATGGTTTAGGTTGGAAGGGACCTTTAAGGTCTAGTTCCAACACCCTGTCACGGGCAGGGACATCTACTAGACCATTTGCTCAAGGTCTCATTCATCCTGGCTTTGAACATGTCCATTGTTAGAGNCATCAACCCAGACCCCAAGGTCCTTTTCCTCAGGGCTGCTCTCCAGACATTCCCCACCCAGCCTGGATTTGTGCTTGGGATTGTGCCTACCCAGGTGCAGGACCTTACACTTGGCCTTGTTGAATTTCGTGAGGTTGGCCTGGGCCCACCTCTGCAGCCTGTCCAGGTCCCTCTGGATGGCATCCCTGCCCTCTAGCAGGTCAACTGTGCCACACAGCTTGGTGTCATCTGCAAGCTTGCTGAGGGTGCACTCCATTTTTCTGTCTTCTAATTCTCTAATTCTAATCACTGAATTGGTTTGGTTAGAAAAGACCTCTAAGATCATGAAGCCCAATTGTTGCCCTAACACCACTATGACCATTAAGCCATGTTCCAAAGTGCCATGCCTACAGCCTTCAGGGATGGTTACCATCTCCCAGGGCAACCTTTTTCTCTCTTTCAGAAGCTTCTTCCAATTTGAAGCCATTACACCTCATTCTTGTCTCCACCTTTTATGGTTTCTTTGTGTCCTTCCACTTTCCTCCTGCTTTTCCACGTCACTGAACATGGAGTTTAACCTTTTTCAGTGCAGAGCACTGGTAATCCAAGTGCAAACAGCATCCATGACCTTGACAATGAGGGCAAGCAATCACAAAATCAGACTACCAGGTTGAAAGGGACCTTAAGGATCATCTGGGCCAACCTTATTTGTCAGAAGCACAGTCTAGAGAATATGGCCGAGCCCTTGTCCTACTGAATTGTAGAAGTGTCCAATGCTGGAGACTTCACCACTTCTCTGGGGAGACTATTCTAATGTCTGTTAGTTTTCATTATGAAAATACTTCCTTTTCTGTCTAATCAGAGTCTCCCCAGGAGTAACTTGTACCTGAAATTTTCTTTTACCTGAAGGGAGATTGGGTATTAAAGTCTCTCCTATCTAGACCAAGTCTATGATTCTATGATTATAATATTCCATTCTCTTGATGATTCTCATCAGTTTGTGAAAATCTGTTTAGAACATTGAGTCTTTTGGAGTTGTATCTAGAGAAACAGAGCTGGGGAGTGCATCTGGGTGGTGTTCTAGCTTGGTTCACTTGTATGCTTCTGAACACTTATGTCCCACTGTCCTCACTGTGCCTTTCCTGTCATTCTAGAGCAGTCTTAGAGTTGGCAAACTGGATTTCTTGTGTATGAAACCAAGCCAGAAGAGGCATCTTGAACTTTGAGGGTGCCAGATCCTCACCATCAACAGTTGCTCTACAACTCCTTGCCTTCAGGCTATGCCAATGGCTAATGTCAGCCTACTGGCAAGAACCCTCTTTATGTGACTAGTTCTGTGGTGGGTCAGCGTTGTCCATGATTTGTTGACTTCATTGAATTGCACCTGGCAAGAAGTGGACATAGCTATGTTAAAATAAAAACAGCTACCTTTAAATGTCCAAGCAGGCTTTGGAAGAACATTCTTTTAAAAACAAGTTAGATTTACCAGTAAGAAGAGAAGTCTCTGATAGAGAACTTGGG
>WBNM01000089.1:21874-30960 GCA_013399055.1 Ramphastos sulfuratus | reverse complement strand
CTTGAGAGAACAGACCAACACCTACCTCACTCTAACCCCCTTTCATGGAGTTGTAGAGAGACAGAAGCCTCAGCATCCTTTTCTCCAGGCTGAACACCTCAGGCCCCTCAGCTGCTCGTCACCAGACCTGTTCTCCAGATCCCTCACCAGCTTTGTTGCCCTTCTCTAAAACTACTCTAGCCGCTCAATGTCCTTCCCCATATCCAGCCTAAATCGCCCCTCTCCTAACCTAAATCTACCCTGCTGCAGTTTCAAACCAGTTGCCCTAATCCTATCACTCCCAGCCCTTATCAAAAGTGCCTCCCAAGCTCTCCTGTAGCTCCCTTCAGGTAATGGGAGGCTGCTCGAAGGTCTGCCTGGAGCCTTCTTTCCTCCAGGCTGAACAGCTTCAACTCTCTCAGCCTGTCCCCGTAGGGGAGGTGCTCCAGCTCTCTGACCATCTTTGTGTAATCTNATCCACAACTTGCCTGGGCAGCCTATTCTAGGGCCTTACCACCCTTGTACTGTAGAACTTCTTCCTCAGATCCAGTCTCATCCTGCTTTCCCTCAANCAGCTCTCTGACCATCTTTGTGTAATCTCCTTTGCACTTGCTCCATCAGTTCCATGGCCTTCTTGTCTTGGGGTTCACAAGAACTGCTGCAGGTAGGGTCTCACCAGAGCAGAACAGAGGGGTAGAACCACCTCCCTTGGATGCAGCCCAGGATATGGATGGCCGCAGCTATCAGTAGTGGAAATGCATATAGAGCCTTTACGTGCACAGTTTCATACTGCAGTTCAGTCTAGGTAAATAGGAGGTGATTTTAACAATGCTACAGGGTGGGGTGAGAGAGGAACAAGCTTTTGAAACACCAGACCAAAAAAAAGCACAAATAATTAAAAGGAATTCATGTCTCAAAACTTAGTAGTTTATGTTGCTGACTGTGAAAGAGATAAAGAGGATGATTTCAGCAGAAGGATTGAGAACATTCAGTGTGCAAGCATTTTTTTTCCAGCTAGAACAATATTCCTTTAGGGCATGTTGGAAGATGCACTGGTTGATTTTGAAGCTAATTTAATGGCATGGATGTGCAGCCTTGTGTTTCTCAGGTGTAGTTTGGGGAAGGGGGCAGGTAACTAAAAGTAGCTAGGAAGTTAATGAAGCTGCAAACCTAAGAGGCTTGTGTAATTTTCACTCCTGTTTTATTTAAAGGGAGACTGCCAGCTTGGACTATAGTCAATTCACCAGAAAAAAATATGTTTAGATACTTGTAGAAAACACAGCACACTGTGCCGGCCAATTTTAGTGGCACTGTAGTCATGTTTTCTAATGAATACTGTGTTTTGTTTTGTTTTTTTCCATCTCTTCGAAGTCTCAGTGAAGCTATAAAGGGAATCTGATCATGCAGACGCTGGAACGCTGCTTGATTTCTCTGTATATAGTGTATGAAGTTATGCCTTTGCCTACATACCTGTTACATTGCAGCCTGGATATATGCAAAGGGAGATGCAGANTAATGCTATGTTGGGACAGAATTTTCTAGAAATATTTTGTAGTGTCATAGAATCATAGACTGGCTTAGGTTGGAAGACAGTCAAGATTCCTTTTGACTATACTCGTCTGCTCCAGGCCTCATCCAACTTGGCCCTGAACACCGCCCATGGAGGAGACATCCACAACTTGCCTGGGCAGCCTATTCTAGGGCCTTACCACCCTTGTACTGTAGAACTTCTTCCTCAGATCCAGTCTCATCCTGCTTTCCCTCAACTTCAAGCCATTCCTCCTTGTCCTGTCTCGAGACACCCTCAGGTAAAGTCCCTCTGAAGCCTTCCCACATAGGATCCCTTGAGCTACTGGAAGATCCCTCCAGAGCCTTCTCCAGGCTGAACAACCCCAGCTGCCTCAGCCTATCCTCATAGCATATTTGGCTGTAAAAAGTAAATTGATGAAAGGATACCCCATTATTATTGCTGCTGTTGTAATTAGTTATAATTATTGTAAACTTTGAGTGTCCCTTCTAAGGGACATAAATCTGTGCAAACAGAACAAAAAAGAGATTTCATGTTGTCAGGTCTTGTGGCAAGCAGCTTCTTTCAAGGTAGGGTTGTTAAATGGTGCTGTAATTGACATATTCTTACTACCTCCAGTGGAAAAATCTTATCTGACAGAGAGAAGATGCATTAGAGGAAGTCTTTGCTTCAGTGTCTTTGAAACCTGCAGGAAGGAACCCTTTTTTCTTTGAAATTTTACTTTTCTCTCATTCCCCATACATTATGTAAAGCAAAGCTTAATCATGAAAGTGTTGACTGTTAAGCTGTGGAGTTCTGAATACATATGCAGTGTGGTTTTCTGTATTGACAAAATTCCACAATTTTTTTGTGGAAACTGTGTGAAATCTATTATGGAGGATTTTTCACTAGGCCAATAATTAAAATTTTTAAGACCAGTTTTCCCAGAAGCTCTCAGCAGCACATCTTCAGTGAGAACTCTTTGTTACCAACCCTTATTTATGCCTTTGCAATAGAATCACCGAATTGTTTTGGTTGGAACGAACCTCTTAGATCATCAAGTCTAACCATAATGTATCTTAATAGTCTACCTAGACTTTATTGGCTATTTCTAAGGGTCTCAATGTGGTCTCTTAATTAATGATGTCATTTTGCAAGGCACTAAGCTATGGA
The DNA here is from genome assembly GCA_013399055.1 of Ramphastos sulfuratus. Taxonomy (NCBI): domain Eukaryota; kingdom Metazoa; phylum Chordata; class Aves; order Piciformes; family Ramphastidae; genus Ramphastos; species Ramphastos sulfuratus. The sequence continues at coordinate 28,301 of WBNM01000089.1, read as the reverse complement.
CTGTAATGGGAAGTTGGCATATTTAAGATCTATTCATGTTCAGGCCCATTACTTGGAGAAGAACCTGCTGAAGGCCTCTGATGCACCCAACTTTATTCATTATAACATCACCATTTATTTACATTCAGTTACCTTCTCACTGGTTTACCATTGGAATTGAATACTGTAGATCATCATCCATCTCTAATTTCCAGGTCCTTAAGATAATAATTATTTTTCTGGTTGCAGGAAACGAATTAATGAAAACTTGCAATTTATGGGAGATTTTTAGCTCTAAATAGGGAGAGCATCATTCCCAGTTGCAGAAATTGCATGGTTCTCAAGAGTTCCGCTGTTGTCGCTGCTATATTTAACATCTTCCACTTGATTGCAGCCACATCTCACATCCTTCTAACTCATTGAAATGTCTGATCTATGCTCATCAGACGTTTTGTACTTCTGTTTAATGAGTATTGCTGACTCTTGGGTCTAATAGTGATGTGTACCTTTCAATAAAACTCTTTAACCTCTTCTAAAAGTCGTAAATAAAAAGCATCCAGCATGGAATCATAGAATGCATTGAGTTGGAAGAGACCCTTAAAGGTCACCTTCTCCAACCCCCCTGCAGGGAGCAGGGACATTTCAAACAGCTTCTTCGTAACACCATTTTTTTGCTGATTTTGCACATAAAAATTAATCTTTAATTACAAAAACACGTCTCATTCAGGCAGCCAGACGTTGATAGGGCACACCGGTGTTCTTCCTTCCATCACCCAGTAACTCTCAGCATGCACAACTCTCCCAAGCAAACTGCAGTGCCTGAAAGCCCTGGGAAGTGTGTGCAGATATCTGTATGCTGGTGGTGATGGTTTATCTCAGTCTTTCCTGGAACTGAAATATTATTTTGAGGTATCGGGAGACTTGCTTCTGTTAACCAAAAACAACAGAGGGTGCTCTTTCATACTGCATACTAAGACATATATTTCCATAGCACTCACACCCTTGCCTCCTCTTATCTCATTATTCCTATGCTGCTTGCCTGAATATCTCAATATCAAAAAGTTTTTAAGTCAAATGTTGACTGCATTAACTCCTGTGAGTTTTCTGCCCGTCCTTCCCAAGTGGCACAGTATGATCAGAGTTATCCCTTTTTCTTTTCTTTCCATACCCAGCTTCAGAATTTCTATAGGAAAAAAAGATAAATTAAAAAAGAATAGTAGAATAGATTTTACAAGCCTCATCCTTTCTCAGTACCGTTGGATCCTTTTTGTACCATAAACATTTTGCCTGTTTTTGTGCCTATTGGCGGGTGGCTCTCGGAGTTATTGACAGCAAAATGCAATTAGGCCTCCCCACTCGTCGTGTTGTTCACATTCTACAAATAGTTACTTAAAGAGTAGGGTTGGGAGATCTGGATTGTGTTCAGACCTCTGTCACACAATTCTTGTAAGAGTTTAGGCAATTCTCTGAGCTTCATTTTTTCCATCTGTAGAATAGGAGGAATGATAATTGCGTGCCAGCTGTCTTGTGGTGGGCAGAACACTCAAAAAGTTTCTCTGTTCCCATCATGCTCGCAGCTCTACTGAAACGCTCTGCTTGCAAAGGTCTGTGAAGAATTTTCCACACTGACTGCTCATCATCCCTGGGAGCCAGCGCTGAGGATGTGGAAACTGTCTTCAGCACTATCCCTGCTTCTCAGGATAGTGCCCACTTGAAAAGGAGTGAAATGTGGCAACTGCTGGGTGTGCCATATTGGGATAGCAGAAGATTTGGGTCTGTGCTTGGTGCAAGGAACAGGAGAGCGATGAAGAGAAGCAGAGCTGGGGAAGCTGTTGGGACAGGCAGGGTGGCATCTCTACCCAAAATGGTTTGCCTCATCTTCTGAAAAGATTGAGGGATCCAGCTAACTTGTGGTAGCGATGGTCGCTAATCTAAAGACCTGCTGGTAATAGAAACAACACAAAATGGATTGAAATAATTTTTCCTTTTATTTTATTGGAATGGAATTACTTTATTCCATTGCACCAGCTGTGCCTTGATGTTAACCGTCTTGTCTTTGGGGGTCTCAGCATTTTGTATTTCTCACAGAATCTCCAAATCTCAGTCTGGTAGGGGTCAGAAGGACATCATTCAGTCCAATTGCCCTGCCCAAATAGGGGTACCCACAGCAGTTTGCCCAGAATCACAATGCCCAGATGGGCGTGGAATCTCTCCAAAGAAGGAGACTCGACAACCTTTCTGAGCTGCCTGCCCCAGGCCTCCATAGAATCACAGAATCAACCAGGTTGGAAGAGACCTCCAAGATCATCCAGTCCAACCTATCACCCAGCCCTATCCAGTCAACTAGATCATGGCACTAAGTGCCTCATCCAGTCTTTTCTTGAACACCTCCAGGGATGGCAACTCCACCACCTCCTTGGGCAACCCAAGCTTCTCCTCCTGTTCAGATGGAATCTCCTGGGTTCCAATTTATCCCAATTTGTCCTTTGTCCTGTTTCCGGGTGCCATGGACAAGAGTCTGGCCCAAACCTTTTGCCCTCCACAGGTCCATTAGCTCTTGCTAAGTATTGAGAAGATCCCCAAATCTCAATCTGCTCTTCTCCATGCCCAACAGCCCCAGCCTTTCCTCCTCACAGAGATGCTCCAGGCCCCTCAGCGTCTTTGAAGCCCTTAATCTCCTGCCATGGCCAGAGATCCCTCCACATTCTTTTGAGATCTTTAGGCAATATATATGCATTCTCCTTCCCAACCTAGAGAGAACTGCTTTGATGCTCACTAGTACTCCAGACTTAACAATATCACATTTTCAAAGAATGTTCCATTTCTCAGACAGGCAGTGGCATTTCTGAATCCCTGAATTCAGTTTTCTGAAGTACCTCTAAAGCAGTATGAGATCCGAGGAAAGTAGGAGGCACAATGGGCTTTTGGGGCTGAGAAATGGCTTGTGCTCAGATATGGGGATTTCATACTTTTATTAAATTAGTGTTTGACAAATATGAAGGTCTGAGAATTTACTTTGCCTGGGGTTGGCATTAGCTTTGGCTTCTGCTATTTAATAAAGGAAAAAATAATGCATGCTGGAGCTGTTGCAGAAACTACTTAATGTGGTATCTCTGAAAACTGTATTTCTTGAAATAATGTGAGGAAATCTTACCTTTAGAATTTGAATTTTAGAAGTGTGAAAGACAAATGTTCTAAATGCATTTGATCTTCCTGAATCTTTCTGTTAATGCATGCACAATTAGGATGGACAATACATCATTTTATTTGCACTTTTGGATTATGTCCAGGGGAGACTGTTTCATATTTCTCTTTGCTCTTATGTGGATGTGCACAGTTGTTATATTTTGTTTGACTCCTTTAATAATAATACTAATTAAAAAAAATAAAAAGAAAGAAAGAAAAGAAGTAAAAGCTCCTGCAATCCAGTATTTTCATGCAAAATCTCATCTTCAAAAGTGCACAACATTCTGTTCTGTGTCTGTTGCACCTGTGGCCTGCCCGTGCAGATGTAATTACAAGATCAAGTCCAATGTACTTAGGGCGAAAATCCCCACTGTCTTTTTGGCAGGAGCATCTCCAGTAGCTTTTTGTTGCACAACCACTTCAATTTATCAGTTTCCCACACTGCAAAATACTGTTGTTTAAAATATGCACACATTTAGGTTTTTAGTTTCGGACTTGTTTTGAGGCACTATAAAATGCAGAAGAAATACTCCTCACTGTAAATCTCTGTTTAAGGAAAATGTTTCATAGGTTTAACCTGCTATTGCTTGAGGTGTTTTGTTTGGGGTTGGGGGTTTTGTGTATGTGTGTATGTGTGTGTGTGTGTGTGTGTGTGTTTTGTGGTTTTTGTTGTTTTGTTTTGTTTTGTTTTTAGGGGGTTGTAGTTTCATTTGGGCTTTTTTTTTTCTTTTAGATTTTGCATATGAGAGAAATAATGTGGCATAACATAAGGCAGTTTATATCTGTCTCATGTTTTCTTATGGTTGATCTCTTAAGGGTGTGATTTTTGCTTTGTACATCTGTAAAATGGGTGTAGCAGCACATAAATGAGTCAAATGAAGGTTGCAATTAGGCAGTATATGTAAAATGAGATGGTATATTAGTATCTGATGCTGTTATTTTAGAAATACACAGATTTCCATCTGCAGCTGGAAGAAAACACATTGATCTAAAATAGATGTAACATGCTAGGCAAATATCTGGTTTGTGTTTTATTTAAATAGCATTCAAGTGTCATACTTTGGGGATATGTTTAACAGCAGGCATACACCAGTTCCTAAGTCCTGATCAAGCAGATTTGATCTATAATTGATAATTCATATAGGTCGCAGTGCAGTTCCAGTTTCAATAATACAACTGCTGAAATCAGTACGCTTCAAAAAAAGATGTTGTTGTGGAGTAGCTGCAACACAAACTGTGTATTTCAACTTACACATTTTAGGTGTGGATGAGGAAAATTACTGTAATTTCTGTGAGTTACCACTGAAAAAAATAAACCAAACAAACAAAAAAGTGTTATCAAATGTGGATTCATGGTGTGCAAACTCCGTTAGGGGATTAGAGGCTGTTGGAGCAGTGCTGCTGACAGTGGCATTATGAACTCAAAGCTAATTTTTTAATTTCTGTGTTGTAACAATGCCACGATGGAAAATCCAAACTAGTTCAGATATTCCTGTCAGTATTTAGCTGTGTACTGAATAATGTTAAACAATAGCAAGGCCTGAAAACCTAGCATACAGCCCAGCATCTTAATTTCTCCTAAAATGATGGGGGTTTGGGGTGGGGGGGTGGGGTGTTTGCTTATTTTACCCTTCTATTGATATCCACTTGGCAAGCCTGGGAAGCAGGGGAGAAAAAAAAAAAAAAAGGATGGTGGTGGAGGAAAATCTCTTACATATCCATGATCAAAAATGAGCGCCTGATGGCCTGAAGGTTGAAATAATTATCTCTGGTGGCCGTGCAGATCTCAATGTCAAAGCTAAGAACCACAGGGCAGCAGAATTAAAGCATGAAAACTGGCATGAGCACAGACAACTGCTTGAGGCTCTTTATTACTGTTTGATACAGCAGCCCTTTGTTGGAAATCTTGTTTTTTTAGGTTCGAAAGCAACTGTGTGTGTCTAATCTCACATTTTCCTTTATCATCAATTCCATTCCTCTGATATTTACAAAACTAAGCAACATCACATGTGTTTATCCCCCCATTCCGGGTCCATTCTGCTAATCTGCAGATAGGTGGCATCGTTCATACAGATTGGAAAAGCTGTTCCCCCTCTCCCGCCCCTTGCTCAGCACTGTTCCGTGCTGTAAATTAACCTGTCACTTTATTATTTGACAAGATCTTCATTTTTATTCATCAGGACTTGGGCCAGGATGGGTGCATTTATGGCCATTTGCTTTGCACGGCTCTCAGCTGAGTTTGTAGGTATTGTAAGTGAGATCCATTATCCCTGTTACAAGTGCACACAATGCAGATGCTGATCGGCGATGATGATGAGAAACCAAAGTCAGTAAAGACCACATAAGCCGCCCTTGATGAAAAGATAAATGAATGCATAAATAACATTGTGCTCTGCTGTGTTTGCTGAGATCAAGGATAGATTTTGAAGGTTTTGAGAGATCAGACGTACAGAACCTGGAGAAATTCACCCTCCCCTCACTTTGCATTCAGCAAGCATTTCACTGTGTACAGAGGAGCTGAGACACATTTTAATGCATTACTGGAAGGCCAGAAATGTTTGGGCACTTCTCCGTGGTGGTTTTTATTTAAAGGGAAGCAAATAATAAAAAAAAGAACCTCAAAACATAAAAATCCAAACGACAAAGAAACAGCATCAGGTTAAGGCGTAAGTTTAATTAAATATGAAACTAAAAAGAATCTCCCCAAAATTGTTTATGTTTTCACTGTTCCTAACTCTGTTCTTTATGTAAATACTTCTACGTCTACTGTGCTCTGATTATAAATGTAATTATAGAGATAAATTAGTAAATTGTGTTTGTAATTGTATGCATAGAGATTAATGACATTTAAACAGAGAGAGAAGCACACAAGCCCAAAACCTGCAGTTAGAAGGTGCATTTCCAGCATATATGGGGCTCTGTGTTAAAATACAGTGTAAAAAGACCAAATACATATATAAAACCCAGCTAATTTAATTTGTTGTGGAGATGGGCAGCTCTGTAGTTAATTTTTCCATGGTATATGCATGCATGCATGAAAACAAAAATTTTTAGAAAGAGTTTAGTCATATTTAAGCGGTGAAATCCTCCCATTACAAAAGACAGACAGAAAGAAAAGGAAAACAAACAAAATGAAAACAAAACGAAGCAAAAAAACCCCACAAACCACAAAACCCCACAACTTTTTCATCTTAAATTCTGCAAATGGGCACAGAGAAGGTTTAGGATTTGAAAGGAGAGGCTTTGGTCCGTGCCATCCATT
>WBNM01000089.1:2400-15697 GCA_013399055.1 Ramphastos sulfuratus | reverse complement strand
AACAGGGATAAAGTTCAGCATTTAGAAGCAATTTTATATATCCATCAGCATTCATCACAGTAATAGGTTCTTTTTGTCTAATTCACCTTGAAAGTATTGACTTCAGATGTGAAATGGAACCAAAACCACCTTCCCAATTTCTGCGACGTCGCTGCTTAATATTTGCACACACACACACACAAAAAGATGGGGATGGAAAGTTATATGAAGAGTATTTAAATCATCAAACTGTAGTTTCTTTGTGTTGTGTGAGACCTTTTGAGAACATCTCAATGTATTTCTGCTCTATTCTCCTCCTTGTTTGAAGGCAACTGACATTCTTCTTTCACTTTTCTTTTTGTTTGTGAATTTTTCTCCTTTTTTTTATCCACTCACTTCTCCATCTGCTTTCACTTTTGTTTGCTTGGGCCGTCTCTCATCCCAACTTGATAATGAGGAATGCGGTGTGACCCTGACCTCTATCAGCCCATGCATGACCTTCTGACTCCCCCACATAACCTTTGACCTTCTCTTTGACAGCTTGATTAATTACCCTGTGTTATGATTTATGAGTAAGTGCTATGTAAAAATAATAGACAACAGGTGGTCCTCCAAAAACTTTTTGTGGCATGTTTTCTTTTCCTGCCTAGCTTGATGAGCTATTTTAGGTTGGGAACTTAGTGGGACAATGTGCGTTTGGCAGTAAGGCAGCATTTTTACACACTTGGACACAGTGCTGGAATTCAGGCAGCTGAGGTGTAGCAGGGATGGAAATAACATAAAAGTATTAGCAGGGTGCAGTTGCTAAAATGTACATTGGGTGGAAAGGGAAAGCAGAGTCAACTGACATTTCAGGCGTTTCGGTCTCAGGTCACGTCTTGAGAAAATTGCTCAAATAATGGAGGGGGCATTTTTCAAGCTGAGCTGCATCTCCAACAGCTATGTTTACTTTAACGCTTCACTAGTGACTTCTGATTGGTTGTCATGACCTCATCCCACTGTTGCACCTATGATGTCGCAACAGTAACGTGGATGCACCCTTCTCTTGAAAGAAGAGGATGGGAAATGAGCACAAGATGCATCTTTCAGAAAGATGAATGGACCTTGCTGTGTCCATTTTAACCACGAGTGGATTTAGGAGCTGAGCGCTCTTGAGTTGAGTTTCCCCCGGGAACTGACTCCAGTCGTGTTGCCAGCGATCCAAACAGAAACCCAAACTTGAAAACCCAGGTTGATAAAGCTTAGGAAAATGATCTCTGTCAGACCCATGCTCAGAATCCAAAAAAGATAGTTGCATAGGTCAAAAGATTCCTCTCCAGTCCTGACCTCTCTGGTCACATATGGTGTCCCATCTTGATGGATTAATATGCAGAGCTGAATGCTTTCAGCTCATTATTCATGTGGCTGGGCAGAGGAAGTTGTGAAAGATTTGGAATTTACATCAGACACTTCATAGTTNTTTTTTTTTTTTTTAAGTAAAATAATTTCTTAAGGGAGGAGGTAAAAAAACCTTCCAGAGTGCAGACTTTAATTACAGAAGGGATTCTTGTGAAAGGTATCATTGTAAGAGGCTGGTCCTTTGGGATGACTGGTGGGTTCATCCTGTCACCACAGGTTGTGTGGACCCCAAAGCTGTGTACTGTTAGTGAAGAGCAGAAGCTGCGGTTGTTGTGGAAGGATTATTCGCAGCTCTCTGTCCTGCCTGCGTGGCCAGGATGGATTCCCTTCCATTCAGTGATTTCTCCAGATAGCCTGAATCACACATCGGGGAGCAGTGGTGGGGCTGGGGTTTGTGCAGCTTTATCTGAAGCAGTTTTTAAATGTGGATATAGTTATTTTCTGTTAATTCACAGAATTAAGTTAATGCCATAGTGGTTTCTTGTGTTTCGCTTGCCACGAGAAATGAATTGTCTGCCAAAAATCCTGGTGAAGTTGGTGCTTGCAAAGGCACAGAAGTTCCCTACCAAGAAAACAGGGCACAACTGAAGGAGTGAAAAAAATCCCTTGTAATTCATATATTTGTTCACTTTTGGCCTTGGGAAACAAACATCATAAAACAGGATTGCAGATCTTTGTGCACAGACATATTTGGGTTGCTAACTACAGATAGATGTAAAACTTTAATTCTTTTCAAAACTTTTTAGCAGCAAACTCAGAATGTGATGAAGAGCTGTTCTGCTGGGTTTGGTGGGTTTGTTTTGTTTTTTAAGCTTTGGTTTGTTTAGCTGTGCTAGCTCCAAATTAACAAATAAAGTAAAACATACTAGTGGCATGTTTTATGTTTCCCAGCATCAAGATGCTGTACGTGGTGAGGTAAGATGAATAGGGTTCTGCATGCAAATAGACAGGGACCCAATGCAGCGAGGAATTAGAAGGCCGTAAGGGAAAGGAAATGAAGAGTTTATTGTTTTTATAGCTCTTATATGCATTAAAAGTTAGTAACACAGCAGGTGACAGTTTGGGTAAGCGTAAAGTGAATGTTTTGAAATAAATAGCAGTTGGGTGACCTGGGATGTCAGGGCTCTAGACAAGGGTGTGTGTTTGTCAATATATCCTACATGTTTTACAGACTCCTCAGGGAACAGGGGAAGATACAATTTCACCTTTTCTGTGCCAAAACATTTTAATTATATCTTCTTCCAAGTACAGCGGTTCAGTAACCAAGGAGCTGACATTGATGCATGTGTTGATAAAGCTGCAAACATTCAAAATGAGATTAACAAAGATTTTGAGGAAAGGGTGACAGCTAATTTTGCACAGTATTCTGCATCTAATTCAGGTCAGTGTAATGATAGAATATTTTATAACTGTTGTGTCATCCAGAGGGACTTTTATGATGCTTTGTGTGCTGCAGAATTTGTGTATATGAAAGTGTAGTTCCTAATACATCACTCAAACAGGTTATAACTTTTTTATTGAACATCTATTGGTTGTAGCCATAAACAGGAATAAAGTTCAGCATTTAGAAGCAATTTTATATATCCATCAGCATTCATCACAGTAATAGGTTCTTTTTGTCTAATTCACCTTGAAAGTATTGACTTCAGATGTGAAATGGAACCAAAACCACCTTCCCAATTTCTGCGACGTCGCTGCTTAATATTTGCACACACACACACACAAAAAGATGGGGATGGAAAGTTATATGAAGAGTATTTAAATCATCAAACTGTAGTTTCTTTGTGTTGTGTGAGACCTTTTGAGAACATCTCAATGTATTTCTGCTCTATTCTCCTCCTTGTTTGAAGGCAACTGACATTCTTCTTTCACTTTTCTTTTTGTTTGTGAATTTTTCTCCTTTTTTTTATCCACTCACTTCTCCATCTGCTTTCACTTTTGTTTGCTTGGGCCGTCTCTCATCCCAACTTGATAATGAGGAATGCGGTGTGACCCTGACCTCTATCAGCCCATGCATGACCTTCTGACTCCCCCACATAACCTTTGACCTTCTCTTTGACAGCTTGATTAATTACCCTGTGTTATGATTTATGAGTAAGTGCTATGTAAAAATAATAGACAACAGGTGGTCCTCCAAAAACTTTTTGTGGCATGTTTTCTTTTCCTGCCTAGCTTGATGAGCTATTTTAGGTTGGGAACTTAGTGGGACAATGTGCGTTTGGCAGTAAGGCAGCATTTTTACACACTTGGACACAGTGCTGGAATTCAGGCAGCTGAGGTGTAGCAGGGATGGAAATAACATAAAAGTATTAGCAGGGTGCAGTTGCTAAAATGTACATTGGGTGGAAAGGGAAAGCAGAGTCAACTGACATTTCAGGCGTTTCGGTCTCAGGTCACGTCTTGAGAAAATTGCTCAAATAATGGAGGGGGCATTTTTCAAGCTGAGCTGCATCTCCAACAGCTATGTTTACTTTAACGCTTCACTAGTGACTTCTGATTGGTTGTCATGACCTCATCCCACTGTTGCACCTATGATGTCGCAACAGTAACGTGGATGCACCCTTCTCTTGAAAGAAGAGGATGGGAAATGAGCACAAGATGCATCTTTCAGAAAGATGAATGGACCTTGCTGTGTCCATTTTAACCACGAGTGGATTTAGGAGCTGAGCGCTCTTGAGTTGAGTTTCCCCCGGGAACTGACTCCAGTCGTGTTGCCAGCGATCCAAACAGAAACCCAAACTTGAAAACCCAGGTTGATAAAGCTTAGGAAAATGATCTCTGTCAGACCCATGCTCAGAATCCAAAAAAGATAGTTGCATAGGTCAAAAGATTCCTCTCCAGTCCTGACCTCTCTGGTCACATATGGTGTCCCATCTTGATGGATTAATATGCAGAGCTGAATGCTTTCAGCTCATTATTCATGTGGCTGGGCAGAGGAAGTTGTGAAAGATTTGGAATTTACATCAGACACTTCATAGTTCTTTGGGTTGTTTGGGTTTTTTTAACCTTATTCTTGCTGTCAAAGGCAATAATTTTGGTATTCCTTCCATTTCAGGCACCTCACTTGAACTTCCAGTGAGAGGCAGAAAGTATTGCTCTATTTCTGACCTAGGTATTGTGATGGAAAAGGCCCTTCTATGTTATTCTGGCTTTGTAGTAAATGTACTGTAATTCAGAACCATGGTTCTTTCCAACACTTGTCTTGGTCAGTCCGTTTTTCCTTTCATTGTCAGTTGCTGGCTCCATCATAAGTATTTTGTATGTTTATTTTTGTTCATATACATATGTATTTATAGTCTTATCTATTTATAAATACATAGTATTTTATATAAATATGTAGGTTTTTAATATGTACATATATAAATAAAATTATATAAAACTGAAAGTGGAGTTTGCACAAGTAAATATCTGCTCCACAACTAGATACCTAGAAGCAGTGCTGGTAGTGTAGTCTAGATTCTATTTTACTTACACTGAAGAGTTACAATTTGGGGAAATACCTGTTAACTGCATGTTTTAGTCCAAGAACTCTTAATTGTACCCCCTGAACTCATAGATCAGAGGCCAGGACTTGTATTTATCAGTGTCTGTCCTGATTATTGTGTCTCATCACAGATACACTAATGGGGGATGTGGGCAGACCTTGGCTTCTGTGAGACATCTGTATTCTCTCAGACATGTGGTGNTTTGGTGGGTTTGTTTTGTTTTTTAAGCTTTGGTTTGTTTAGCTGTGCTAGCTCCAAATTAACAAATAAAGTAAAACATACTAGTGGCATGTTTTATGTTTCCCAGCATCAAGATGCTGTACGTGGTGAGGTAAGATGAATAGGGTTCTGCATGCAAATAGACAGGGACCCAATGCAGCGAGGAATTAGAAGGCCGTAAGGGAAAGGAAATGAAGAGTTTATTGTTTTTATAGCTCTTATATGCATTAAAAGTTAGTAACACAGCAGGTGACAGTTTGGGTAAGCGTAAAGTGAATGTTTTGAAATAAATAGCAGTTGGGTGACCTGGGATGTCAGGGCTCTAGACAAGGGTGTGTGTTTGTCAATATATCCTACATGTTTTACAGACTCCTCAGGGAACAGGGGAAGATACAATTTCACCTTTTCTGTGCCAAAACATTTTAATTATATCTTCTTCCAAGTACAGCGGTTCAGTAACCAAGGAGCTGACATTGATGCATGTGTTGATAAAGCTGCAAACATTCAAAATGAGATTAACAAAGATTTTGAGGAAAGGGTGACAGCTAATTTTGCACAGTATTCTGCATCTAATTCAGGTCAGTGTAATGATAGAATATTTTATAACTGTTGTGTCATCCAGAGGGACTTTTATGATGCTTTGTGTGCTGCAGAATTTGTGTATATGAAAGTGTAGTTCCTAATACATCACTCAAACAGGTTATAACTTTTTTATTGAACATCTATTGGTTGTAGCCATAAACAGGAATAAAGTTCAGCATTTAGAAGCAATTTTATATATCCATCAGCATTCATCACAGTAATAGGTTCTTTTTGTCTAATTCACCTTGAAAGTATTGACTTCAGATGTGAAATGGAACCAAAACCACCTTCCCAATTTCTGCGACGTCGCTGCTTAATATTTGCACACACACACACACAAAAAGATGGGGATGGAAAGTTATATGAAGAGTATTTAAATCATCAAACTGTAGTTTCTTTGTGTTGTGTGAGACCTTTTGAGAACATCTCAATGTATTTCTGCTCTATTCTCCTCCTTGTTTGAAGGCAACTGACATTCTTCTTTCACTTTTCTTTTTGTTTGTGAATTTTTCTCCTTTTTTTTATCCACTCACTTCTCCATCTGCTTTCACTTTTGTTTGCTTGGGCCGTCTCTCATCCCAACTTGATAATGAGGAATGCGGTGTGACCCTGACCTCTATCAGCCCATGCATGACCTTCTGACTCCCCCACATAACCTTTGACCTTCTCTTTGACAGCTTGATTAATTACCCTGTGTTATGATTTATGAGTAAGTGCTATGTAAAAATAATAGACAACAGGTGGTCCTCCAAAAACTTTTTGTGGCATGTTTTCTTTTCCTGCCTAGCTTGATGAGCTATTTTAGGTTGGGAACTTAGTGGGACAATGTGCGTTTGGCAGTAAGGCAGCATTTTTACACACTTGGACACAGTGCTGGAATTCAGGCAGCTGAGGTGTAGCAGGGATGGAAATAACATAAAAGTATTAGCAGGGTGCAGTTGCTAAAATGTACATTGGGTGGAAAGGGAAAGCAGAGTCAACTGACATTTCAGGCGTTTCGGTCTCAGGTCACGTCTTGAGAAAATTGCTCAAATAATGGAGGGGGCATTTTTCAAGCTGAGCTGCATCTCCAACAGCTATGTTTACTTTAACGCTTCACTAGTGACTTCTGATTGGTTGTCATGACCTCATCCCACTGTTGCACCTATGATGTCGCAACAGTAACGTGGATGCACCCTTCTCTTGAAAGAAGAGGATGGGAAATGAGCACAAGATGCATCTTTCAGAAAGATGAATGGACCTTGCTGTGTCCATTTTAACCACGAGTGGATTTAGGAGCTGAGCGCTCTTGAGTTGAGTTTCCCCCGGGAACTGACTCCAGTCGTGTTGCCAGCGATCCAAACAGAAACCCAAACTTGAAAACCCAGGTTGATAAAGCTTAGGAAAATGATCTCTGTCAGACCCATGCTCAGAATCCAAAAAAGATAGTTGCATAGGTCAAAAGATTCCTCTCCAGTCCTGACCTCTCTGGTCACATATGGTGTCCCATCTTGATGGATTAATATGCAGAGCTGAATGCTTTCAGCTCATTATTCATGTGGCTGGGCAGAGGAAGTTGTGAAAGATTTGGAATTTACATCAGACACTTCATAGTTCTTTGGGTTGTTTGGGTTTTTTTAACCTTATTCTTGCTGTCAAAGGCAATAATTTTGGTATTCCTTCCATTTCAGGCACCTCACTTGAACTTCCAGTGAGAGGCAGAAAGTATTGCTCTATTTCTGACCTAGGTATTGTGATGGAAAAGGCCCTTCTATGTTATTCTGGCTTTGTAGTAAATGTACTGTAATTCAGAACCATGGTTCTTTCCAACACTTGTCTTGGTCAGTCCGTTTTTCCTTTCATTGTCAGTTGCTGGCTCCATCATAAGTATTTTGTATGTTTATTTTTGTTCATATACATATGTATTTATAGTCTTATCTATTTATAAATACATAGTATTTTATATAAATATGTAGGTTTTTAATATGTACATATATAAATAAAATTATATAAAACTGAAAGTGGAGTTTGCACAAGTAAATATCTGCTCCACAACTAGATACCTAGAAGCAGTGCTGGTAGTGTAGTCTAGATTCTATTTTACTTACACTGAAGAGTTACAATTTGGGGAAATACCTGTTAACTGCATGTTTTAGTCCAAGAACTCTTAATTGTACCCCCTGAACTCATAGATCAGAGGCCAGGACTTGTATTTATCAGTGTCTGTCCTGATTATTGTGTCTCATCACAGATACACTAATGGGGGATGTGGGCAGACCTTGGCTTCTGTGAGACATCTGTATTCTCTCAGACATGTGGTGGAGCATGGGGCTTGGCTTGTCTAAAGTCAGCTGAAGATTGATGGAGGGGGAGGGGGAGGAGGAGCTAGTTTATCCCAAAGTTTATCTTTTTACTATGGAAAAACTTTGCACTTTAGTGGTTTCTCTTTCTGTGTGTGCTGAGAGAAACTACTCTGCAGTTACCATAATTTGAGAACATACCCAACGTGTTACTGATGGTGGCTTAAAAAACTTGCTTGCATTATAGGGCACCACAGTGTAACAATGCTGCGAGCTCATCATAGCTGAAACTGGTCTTTTTCATGGCATTGTGAGGCATATACTTCTGAACACAACTGGAAGATACTTTTTAAGTGATCAGTTCTTTCTTAGCTTCATAGTCAGGCCAAAGACTGTTTCTTTTTCTTACCTGTTAATAAAATTTGCTGAAGACATTTTTTAGATACTAGCACTGAGTTTTGCACTGATTTGCACTCTACTGTTTGTGAGGAGTCCCACCTTTATTTTAATGTTCTGGTCGCACTGAACTGATTTAATGGTACAGCTCTGCCCACATGAAATCCATTCTTTTATATTTAATTGCACTAAAAGCCACGTTGTTTATGTAGAAGGTGTATTGAGCTGAGTATTCCTTTCCATTCTGAGTAAGAGGTTATCGCAGAGCACAGTTTCAGCAATAATTGTGTTTTCCCATGTTACTCTCAAATCTCCTTTCTGGTGCCATTGCTTTCATCTTGCAATTTAGGATGCAGAAGTACAAGGAAAAGGGAAATACACTACGTAGTGTAAACAAAACTCTCTAAAAAGTGGTAAACTTCCTAAAAGAAAGTGTAATAAATTGTAAGATTTAAAAATTTTTTTTTTCCTCAGTTACGGGAAAACCTCTGTTGGTTACTACTTAATTATTTCAAGTGTCCTGACAGGAGAGACCTGCTATCTGGGAGAAAATAGTAGTAATAATAATAATAGTAATAATAATCATCATAGTTATGATGATGATGTAAAGAGAGATATGTTACACTGTTTCAAATATAATTGATAAAAATCCTTTAATTGATTTATGAAACAGTGAATTTAAAAATGGAATCGTATTTCATCTGTTGGTGTCTGTGTGAAAAATTGACATCGTGTCCTCATAAAATTGGACAAATGAGTCATGTAATTTTCAGTTACATAATCAATAACTTAGACAAATTCTACTTCTTTGATGATTTATGTGCCTGTTTTGTGGTCAGCTTAAAGCAGATGCAGTTTCAGATCCCTGGAACACTGACAGACCTGCAATAAACACATGAATTTTGGAGTTTGGGGTTGTATAGAGAGAGCTAAAGCGAATCAATACACGGAATATCTCTGCTCAGAATGAGCGGGTCAAGAAGATGAACAGCCCAGGGACCCCCAAAACCGCTGCAGAAACTTTGTCCTGCCCTCCCACCAGTGAGCTCAAAAAACATCCTCCTCTCTGAGATGCATCATTTAGGGGTGTTTTTGAGTGATCTTCTCCCCTGCTATGGATTTGGGACTTCAAATTCTCCATGCTGGAGGGTTTGTGTGTTATATTGACATGTTAGTGTGATATTATTATAATATTACTTTGACAATATTATTATATTAATGCGTTGATATTGTTACATTCTTGTGTCAATATTATTCTATTGTGTCAATATAATTCTATTGTGTCAATATTATTATTGTATTACTGTGCCAATACTAATATAATATTAATATGGCAATTCTAATAGGACAATATGATACATAAAGCTTCCAGCTTGGAAAACTGAGGTCATTCATATTAATGTAATCTACAGTAGGAATGAGAAGATTTTAAACTTTCTCTTCCTTTTTTTCCTTTCCCCTCTGCCCTTCCCCCTCATTGTTTGCTTATTTATTTGCCTGTTTGTTTGTATTTATCCCAGCTCAATCCCCTCAGCAGGGAGGGCAGGGGAGGGACATGACAGGAGACCACTTACTCCCGGCGCCGCGTCTAGCGAGGAGGCAATTTTCTCTGTGGCCTGTGGTGACCTTTTTTGACTAGGTCTCTTACGCCAGAGACAGTGTCCTGAATGCCTCTATTTCACCCTGTTTAGCAGAGTGCAACCGTGCCCTTTAACTTGGTTTTTGGTGGGAGGAGAAGCTACGGCAGACGTTTGAGAAGGGCACAAGGATGAGGGGTAGGAACTCCCTTCAGATGCGATTTTGATAACTAGTCGAGTGTGTCCAACTGTAGAAAATCACAGAGTGACAATCTGTCTACCTGACAGTGGCCACAATGTGCTACAAGGTTTGTGAATGGCTCTACAGATTAGAATAAAGCAAGCCCAAATAAAGTATCTTTTGTTGGTATGGGCTTGGTTTGCTCTGGCCAGCTAGGTGTGGGGACCTCTTTGATCCTCATGCTTCACCCAAGTGCTAGACGAAGTGAAAAGCTGGAATGAAGCTGTTCAGTTAGATAATTAACACAGACATTCCCCAAAAGTAAGTCTTTATTAAAATTCACTTTTAAAGGACAGCTTTGATTTTGGACTGGGAACTCGTGCTAACTTTAAAGACTCATCTGTTAAGTGCACGTGCTTCTCCTTTTACTCCCTGCACTTGCGATCGTATCTTCCACGAACATTACAATTCTTGTGTGATTTATCATCATTTAAAAAAAAACCATCACAAAACGATGGCTGATTAATTCGAGATTTATTTCTCATTCATAAATTCACATAGTTTTCAAATGGCTTATTTTCTGAGGCACACACAGGCAAAACAATATGCAGCTGAGGTTACGCTCAAAAAGCATCCTGCAGGTTACAAATTTTCTCTGAGGTTTGTTGAATAGAGGGCACAATCCCAGCTGAAGTTTTTTAAGAGCAGATTTAAAGATGCACTTAAAAGTCATCCCTGCAATAAAAGAGTTGAGTTGGAAGCAACAACACTGAGTCAGTTTTGGTATTGATTCATTGTTAGTGCTGCTATTGGGTCCTGCATGATATGCTTGTTGTAAGCTAGACAAAAGGTTTTACTGTTTTAAACTGCAGTGAATAATTTCACATGCTTTCTTTAATATATATGGTTAATATATATATTTACACACACATATATATTTTATATTTTTATATATGTGTATATATATATATATATATGTATAAAATCTGCTTTAAAACTTTAACTGGGATTATGTCCTGTATTTCATATATATCTATATAAAATACATAGATATATGTATGTGAAACCTCTCCATCCTTTTTATTTTAAAGGTTTGGCAGTTTTTTATTAGCTGTATATAAAGCTTTTTATTCATCATTAGGTAGAGTTCTTAAAATAATCTTTTGGTTTTAGGTCTCGTGCTGTTTTTCTGAAAGAAAAAGAGGGGAAATCATATAAAGTGCTATGACTAAAACAACATATTCAATTATTTTAAAGGTAAAACAGGTGACTTTTTCCCACACCAAGGGATGCATATGAGCATAAGTGCACACACAGACGCATATTCACTCATCAATATCCCTTTAATGACAGAATGGAAACAAACAGGATATTCTTAAAATACTCCTTCCATACATTATGTTGTGTGAACTTGCTGAAATAAATATAAAAGTTTTCAGGGGCATTAAAATAAATGCAAAGCATTTCCAGGCATTAAATCTCCCTTTTCATATTTCTTCCCTTTTTTTTTTTGTGTGTGTGCGTGTGTGTGTGTGTGTGTTTCTCCTCTGAAACAGGAAGGCTATGGAGTAATAGTACTGAATCCCAATGAGAACTATATTGAAGTGGAGAAGACAAAAGCCCAAGTACAGCCGTCTTCTGATAGCTCAGATGAACCTGCAGAAAAGAGGGAAAGAAAAGATAAAATCCAGAAGGACACAAAGAAGCGACGTGACTTCTACGAAAAGTATCGAAACCCACAGAAAGAAAAAGAAACTATGCAGATGTACATCAGAGTAAGTTTGCTTTGGCTTTTTTGCCCCTCTCTGGTGATGCCTAGATGTGTTTACTGTCCATACTGGCTAATAAACCTCCTGCTATTTTAAACACAAAACACATTACCGAGGTTCAGAGTTCATACAGAGTTCCTGGCTCTTTATTCCATTGGGGGTTTGGTTTTTTTTTAAATTTTTGTTTTGAGGGTATTTTGTTGGGTTTTTTTTCTTTTATATATATGTGTGTATATATATATATATATACAGCTTTATTTTCAATATTTTTTTGGGTCACTTATTGAATGTGAAGTTATGAAAGAGTTACAAAACATTCCTTTCTAATTTCAAACTTCAAAATGAACTCCAGAGGAGCTCACAGGTGCTATCAAAACAGAGAATGATTTAAGGAAGACTTTGTCAAAAAAAAAGAAAAAGGTTTTATAAAGGGAGCTGTACATAAGAAACGCTTTCTAATGCAGCTCAGGCAAGGTATTAGCTTCACATCTCGTGCGTGCGTGCGTTTATTGTATTATACTGTCTTATACTGGGGAGGCCTCAGTTATAGCCTGATAGGTTTTTTTAACATATTACCTGCTGAATTAATGATGTGTTGTGGAAAATACCAGTGCTCATCTTGTGTGGTAGCAGATTTACCCCTATAATGTATTGTTTTCATATGAGCAACCATCCATTGTGTTTCACTTGAACTTCTGAAGGCAGATAAAGGAGGAGAGTTATTAATATCTTAATAAATATTTAAGCTAGAATAGTTCGAGAATGGTGTAATGAGGAAACTGTCCCTTGCTCTTTTCTTACTCAGTGAACCTTTGCACTTTGTAATGCTACCAGCATGGGATCGTTATAACAGTGCTTCCTGGGGATTTCTAATTCTGCAGGGGGCACAAACAATATTATTTGCACTTTGACACATTCTGCTTCATATACATACTATGCATTATACATTCGGGACTGACTCATACAATTTCCAGAGCCCTCGTTATGAAAGTTAATGTTTTCATTCAGGGGTAAAAACATGTCAGAAATACCACAGAGTAACTGGAACAGTGTAAAAAATACATCTGGCTTTTTCTGGTGCAAAGCAAAGAAGAATCCTGGCTTGTTTAAAAGGTTCATGATTTGGGTGTGAGGTTTTCAGTAATACCGTAAGTATTTCTTTGTCTTTTTGGGAAATACCTCGTATGAGAAACAAAGGATGGATGGACATCTCCAAAGTCAAAAGCAGGGCACTATTTTTTCTATCCACTGCTTTTTATGAGAGATGCCATTCTGCCCACCAGTCAGACCCTACTTCTTTAGAGAGCCTTGTCTTGAGGTCCATCAGAAGCCGGTGGCTGATGTTGTTGGATGGTCCAGAAAGTTGTTCAGTCAACCACAGTCTGGTGTCTCCTTGTTGAGAATGAACCTTTTCTTTTTGGTGATATCTTTT